>JAEAOA010001292.1:0-39022 GCA_016746295.1 Potamilus streckersoni | reverse complement strand
TGAGAGCTATATCTGTTGCATATTTCATATATATATATATATATATATATATATATATATATATATATATATATATATATATATATATATATATATATATATATAGAGAGAGAGAGAGAGAGAGAGAGAGAGAGAGAGAGAGAGAGAGATAGATAGATAGATAGATAGATAGATAGATAGATAGATAGATAGATAGATAGATAGATAGATCGTTCGATAGATAGATAGATAGATAATGCACAATACTTCAATCAGTCATGTTGGATTTGATTTAACAAATAGATTTTGTAAAAGAATTAATTCGATCAAAGCAGCGTCAGCATATACTGCTATTAAATCTAATATAATAAGCGACCGTATTACAAAGGTGGACTTTCATATATCGCCAAATATGGATCAGTATGGTCTATTCGCAGTACAAAATCATACGAGAACAGCGGGATGGGCAGATGATGTTATGACATTTATTGACAAAATGGTTGATATATTATTCGATAACGATGTTACTAAAGCCACACAAAATTAATTAAACATTTACTTTTTATTATAACCTATTTCGTATTTGCTAACTCTCATTGGCAGAATATATGTTAACATACAATCAATAATGCTGAATTCGCGTATTAAATCGTCCATATAATATTTAATGCCACGCAAGTAAGATCGAGTTTTATCAAGTATTTTTTTAAATTTGATACTTGCTGTTTTGCAAGCATTACTTTTAGTCGTAAGTCGAGGATCAACTTTTTAAACTCTGCTGCAAGAAAAACACCGACACCAGATATTATTATCCAAAGCGGATTTAATGGTGCGCCACTTGAAATTATACCTGAGCCGCTCATTAGCAGCGGTAGATATTATATTACTCACAGTAGTTTGGTATAGTATTTGTAACATTTTTTGACGCATCAAAGATTGTTATGATAGTCTCTGTAATTATGCATTAAAGCGTCAACATCTTGTTTCGGAATGTTTTCTGATATATGGTTGAAATCGACTACATTTTTTTCATTATATAATATTTGTTTACATATTTTTAAGTAACTAATTATGGAGTTTCAGCTACCAATTCAATACACCACCAGTAAGTAGCTGCGGTTAAATTTGTATTATCCGCTATCAGCATAAACGTTTCCTCAATATTTTTGTTTAACACAATAAACACTGTTCCAGAAAAATCATTGGTCAAATGAGGCCATGGAAATGTTCTAAATATACTAATCTTTGCATTACTAAACAAAAACAATCTATATACACCAGTGTCTTCTGCAATATTTTTAAGAGTGTTATTTTGCTGCGACCATGATTCCTTTTCTGATGCTACCGTGTAAACAATATTTTCATTTGTTTGTGAGGAATTTTAATAAGACCGGTTTTTTAATAATATTAGGAATGCCACTATTGACATTATTAAGTCTCGAGTTAATGTCAGCTAGATTAATAATAACAGTTGGTGGAGTTCCAAAAATATCATTATTAGTTCTGTTTAATTTTCTTAGAAAATTTAGAAATGTTTGTACGGGATTAGAAAACTCAGTTCTAAATGCAGTAGCAGCAGGGAGGGTGAATCCTACAAATTTTTGCGACAAAATCGATTATAGCCTCAAAATGCCAAATGGAACCTTCCTACGAAATCTCATATTTTAACCAAAAAAAAATAAAGACCCCATTTGTAAAATGGAGCCTTAGCGATTTTGTCGCAAATACATTGTCATAACCACCCTCAAATTGCTGCCATCTACGTCGCAAATATGTTGTCATCTCACCCTCCCTGCTGCTGATTAATACAAATTATTTAACCAAATATTTGTTAGCTTTTCACAAACAGACTAATCGATAATACTTCACCACGTAGATCAATCAAATTATTTGACTGATCGGTGAGTGTAAAATTAATTCTAGTTAGTAAATCATTTTGACATTGCAAAGAGACTGGATTAGTCGGATTTTCAACAATTAAAAGTCCGGGGGGTGCTGTTGGTGCAAATGAATAAAGAATGTAACCTTGTCGGGCTTGATTTGATTGTTCCATATTATTTTGATAACTTCCTTCGATTACATCACACGTTAAATTAAGTGCGATCACTGATGAAATATTCACATTGTTCGGTGCGATATGTCTACCGTCGCCGTCGGGAGAATTATTATAAGTGAGGATAATAGGCTTAGGCTGGCTATCTTTCCATGATTGATAAATTTTATTAAATCCTTCGTCGATGGCAGTTCTGAGTTTTTTCTTTAACTCGGGGACGTTATATCCTGGTAATTTATAATTTGGATTTTCATTTATATTTTTTTTAAATTCTTGGACTGAGCTAGTTTTTGAAATCGGGCTATTTTCATCAGTGAAGAGATTAGTAATCCTCGAATTAAATATTTCCATGTCATCGATGATTTTATTACCCGCGGCGACTACACTAGTAAACTCAGCTTGTGTAAGAAAGCCAGATCTTAACGAGGGTAATAACAACAAAAAATCATTATTCATTCTATCAAGGATGTGATCTTTAATATCTACAAATGTTGGACTTGTTTCATGTATTTCCAGAATTTCACCTTCCTGTGGGATATAATCAATAAAAAATGGAATTCTCCACACATCTTCACCATATTGATTCTTATATCGATATCTTTTTGTGAAGTTTATATCCTCGAATTTTTTATATACTTTTGATGGATTTTCAGGTCCTATTTCATCAGTGACGTAATCAGATTTTACAGGCTCGGGCGTGGAATTACCAGCACTTCTAGGTGGATCTTCGGGCCATCCTAATACTGTTCCTATTGAACTGTTATAAATATCTACAACATACCCAGGAGAGCCTATTTAAATTGTAGATGACAGTGTTGGTTCATGAACTGTTATCGCAATTTTTGATTCTTTTTTAGTAATGGATTTTATTCTACGTTGTAATTCATTATTAATTTGCTCAATTTGATAGGATCCAGTTGGTATTGAAACAACGTTCCAATCTGGAGTGTCATCTTTTTTATTCCTATATGCAAATACCAGAGAATTATTAGGTCTCTGACCGCCAAATGGAACCGATCTGATATTAGGCCAACTATGATACACTCGTAATTTTGCCAACGCGATTTCCTTTACTGAAACAGGTGAAGGAAAATTCACACTGAATTTAGGGTTTGTTGACGATATTGATATCATGCTTGTTTTCCGCGGAGTGGTATTTTCTGCTATCCGCTGAAGTAGTTGAATCTCTTGCGACATTATTATTATTATTATTTACAATGTCTAATTTTGCAATAGATGAAAAAACGCTAGCGTTTTTAATCGTAGTATCATAAATACGTATCATCGCGGAGAATTCGTCTTCGGTAATTATCGTATCATCAATCGATGATGACATCAACTAGGATAATTGTTAGTAACCGTTAGATACTGTTTTATGTTTTACTTTATAGTCGTTAAGTTTTTCTTGAGAACACGATGGTATTTTTTTAGTAATAGCATTTGCAATTCCAGCAAATGTTGTCACCACGGAAATAGCAATTGGGACAGCAATCGGAGCTACCATTGTTACTGAAGATAGTATAATACCAGCACCGGCCATTATACCAGATACCGAGTATACTGTAACATCAATTGCGGTAATTCTCCTGCGATACTTTTTAATTTTTATTTCATATTCATCAATGAGTGTTTTGAGTTTTGTTAAGAACTCTTTGACGGTATCATAGCGATATTGCGATGATGGAATCATATTATTTTAAAATCTCAAATGGTTTTTAATTGTTAAAAATTCTAATTTAGATCAGCTACAAACTCCATGTACCATACAAATGATGTCTTATTTAAATTAGGATCATTGCTTGTTATTGTAAACCGTTTGTATTCATCCAGGTCAATAGTCGTTGAAATCACGTTGTTGTATCCATATGAAGTCGATGATGATATATTAAACTGATTCAGTGACACTATTGTTAATCGATAAATACCCGGCTTAGACACAGTGAGAGTTATTGTATTCTTTTTAGGTTCCCAATCTAATGATCCAGAGAGAACTGTGTATTCCATATTTATGATATTCCTCTCATGAGGAATCTTTATTCTTTCAAGTAGCGGAAGATTGTCTGTTTTAAATTTTGTAATATCCTCGATAGATTTTTTAATATTACTAATGTTATCTCTAATAATATTAAATCCAGCATCATTAATATTTTTAATATTGGATTTAATTTCATCAAAATTGGATTTAATTTCAGCGAGAGATGGAGAGGTTACCGCTGGTGTTCCAAAAAATTTATTGATAATATTTCTACGAAGGGAAGTATATGTTGTTATATGTTTTTCAAGTTCTTCATTTAAATTTTTTAATGCATCTATGATTGTAGAAACAAGTACACCTGGTTTGAGTTTTCCATCATTTGAATATAACACTATTGTATCTTCAACGACATCATGTCTTCGTATTAAGACATCATCCAATGAAACATTACTAGATTTCAATTTGCCCTGGCGATCTTGAAATACAACTATTTCCCCAGGATCTACACTTGACAAATTTAATTTCTCGGCGATTTCATCTTTGATTATTTTTTTACACTTTCGACAGCTAATTTACTATCGGTTTCTGTTTTTTTTTATTCTGATAAAGGTCGTCCCCAAATATCAATCATTATACGAAAACGCTACGTTTTTCTAAATCATAACGCTATCGTTTTTGCCATTGCCTGCTAGTATATTCATTAACAACAACTTGTGGTGGTTTCCTTGGAAATTTAGATATCTCTGCAAGGACGTTTAATACTTCACGACCGCATATCTGTGGATCATTTAACTGTTGTGTTGGTAGCGTGGAATAAAAAATTGGAGATGACTTTGTTATTGTGGATACATATCGCATGAATTCTTTTGGTGGAGCTAATCCATATGAATCAAAATATACAATTCCACGTGGATCAATTGCATATGCGACCCAATGAGTTCCTTTTCCGCTGCTGTTATCAAGATTGATAATACCCGTTTCATTTTTCATTGGTTTTGACGGTAATTGATCTCTCATGAAAACTCCTCTAAAGTTTTTTATTGATAATGATTTTACAGCATCAATTAAATCAAAATTGGACATTGGTGAAAATCCTAGGGATTTTTCCACTAATAAGCCGTTCCTGGTATTCTTAGGCCCGTGCCCTTGTACCAATTGTGTGGGGTTCCTGGTAGTCTTAGACCCTTTCCTTTTTTTTATAGCCATTCCCAGTAGCTTTTTTCAGGGCTATTCCTGCAGCAGTACCAACGGCTCCTAACGCTGCCGCCTTCGCAACCGCTGGGGCAGCCGCTGCAATCAATGCTGGAAAAGCAGCTAACAGCGGGAATATACCACCTGATTTTATCATACTGGCGATTGCTGCTTTCGAAAAATCAATTTGAACTCCTCGTTTGTTCTTTAGCGCATCATTGAAATGTTTTATTTGACGATCTGTCAATGATAATTTATGTGCACCACCGGACATTTGAGTGGGTTTCAGCGTTATTGTAGTTCCACATTCTTTAGCCGAATTTGATTTCAATTTCTTGACCTGACCATCAGTCAACTGGACATTAATAATACTATATGTCATTCTATTCTAAATGTAATTTACACTTTCAATTGATCTTATTGTGAAAATCCTAACTACATGTTTGGAAAATCAAAGATTTTCCACTGGTGCATCAATAAGTCTCATTCGTCCGCCAACTCCTTCTAACAACATTGATTTATCACTCAGAATGACAGCAACTGCTCTATAATCGGCTATACCAGCAGGGCGTTGTACCCGAGCTTGGAAGTATATATCAACAACAGATTGTCTCATCATGTCAAGATGTTCCAATGAAAAGTAATAAATCGGATAGTGTTTTCCAAAATCAATTTGCGATATTTGCAAACCAGTATCAACATTTTGATCACGACCCATATACGACAATATTCTATGATATACACGTGCTACTTTGTTGTTTTCATAATTAAGCTGTACAATCTCTGCTGGCTCTTGTTGTCCGTTTATTCTCAACGAAACTTCACTTACCCCTAATTTATCAAATATCATATGACTAGATAATTGACTACCCACTCGATTTGCATCCTGTAATGCTATAAAGATATGACGTGGAGCTGAAACACCTTGTTTTGATGCTAAGTGCCATGTAAATGTGCCATTTACATTATCCTGCTTCGTATCAGTCGTTGTTGTTAGCCAACTTAGCAATGATTTTCCACCTGTGTCCATAAACGATAGTAATTGTTGCTCTATTGTAACTGCTGGTGTCAAGACGGGTATCCATAGAACCAATTTTTTTAAAATGACTTTACCATCATCAACACCATTAGCACGCCAAATTGCATCATTGTCATTTTCCTTTCGCACTAACACGACTGTATGCTTTGCTCCATAGATGACTTTTCTGACATTTCTACAGAATCCGAATATATGATGTAACGGAATTGCACATGAAAACCGTCGATGCTGTCCTTTTAATGCTCCTTTTCTTGTTGCAAATCCTAGATTGAAATCATCATTGACCCTTTTTAAAATGTCAAATTCAGCGCCTGGTCTATCTTCACGGTCTGGATTAGCATCGAGTTGTTGTTCAGCTTCTGCAGTAGCTCTCGCAGTTCGTACTTTAACAAATTGATAATGGTTCGGATGATCAGAAGTATCCTTAGCAAACATCATAGACGGACCAGCCGACCTTGTATAATCATCAGAATATCTCGCAAGTCCGATTATTGTTGTTGCAATATCAACATTTTGTTCTATTGATTCAATTTCTTTTCCATCAATGATATATCTTGCACTGTTAAATAGCGCCATAATGCCATTATTTACGAAACCAACTCGGATATTTGGGTTATCCCCAAATGGTGTATCAGCTGCAACATTTGTTACAAGCTCTCCTTCTACTTCAATAAATGCCTCACACGGCAAAAAGTATCTACTTGTATCTTGAACTTGAAGTTCAACTCTCCCCCGTTGATTAGGCTCTCTTGCAGGATAGGCATAATACTGATAGTTAATTTTAGAATCATCTTTATTCACCGGTGCTGCCATATCAAACGCTGGATCAGCAAATTTTTTAAATGCCATTTATACTAAAACGTTATCGTTTTTCTAAATGTAGTAATGCTATCATTTTCCTTTTCGTCTGACATTTTTACTATTTCCTCCAAGACCGCTTCCCGCTATCATACTTGCAATATTACTACTATCTGGTGAAGTCATTGCTAATGATGCTAGTTTTTGTTCTACTGCGTTATTTATCACTTTACTGACATTTGCAGGCATCATTGTTGTTGAAGGTAGCGGTGTTGAAACTATTTGTGGTGGTTTTCGTCCGAATCTAGATTTCACCAATGACGTTATTCTATTCTTTGCGGTAGAAAAGGCCGTTCCTGCAAGATCTCCAACAGCGTTAATTCCCTTATTACGAATAACATCAATGGCTTTCATCGCTAATTGTTTAGCAATTGGTGCTACTTTTGGGGCTGTTTTTGTGAATAAACCCGCTATGGTATTTCCAAGGCCGTCTCCATAGTATGCCTTATAAACGGGCAATCTTGAGTTTACTACATACACGTTTGTTGGTTTATTGTGATTATAGTGTACTATCATTTTATTTGAAATGATTTTGTAATTTCTAAATGCAAGCAAATAGAAATTTCAATCGCTATAATAACCACTAAATTCCCCTGGAATTCCGTCCATTAACTCATCCAAGAGTTCTCGATACGTATGAATATCAATTATCCCACCTTGGAATAATCGTCTGCAAATATCAAATGCTTCATTAGTTATTTCGACTGAGTTATTCCCAGCTCGCTTACCTCCCATAAAAACCTCAAGTCTTGATATATCATTAATGATATTACTAGGACACATATGAGAATCATGATGAGAACTTCCATAACCCCTTCCTGAAGAACTTTCTGGTTCGGAAACGTTTTGAATTTCTAGAGCTGGTTCGGAAACGTTTTGAATTTCTATAGCTGGTTCGGAAACGTTTTGAATTTCTAGAGCTGATTCGGAAACGTTTTGAATTTCTGGAGATTGTCGACCTCGACCTCGACCTCGACCTCGACTTCGACCTCGACCTCGTCCTCGTCCTCGACCTCGACTTTGTTGTTGTTGTTGTTGATCTAAACCATACTTATTAACTCCCATTTGAAAAGCTAGGTAATTCAAGTCACTCTTATTTAAATATCCGGGTTCATTTTTATTAATTTTAAATAACCAATCCACCCATTGATCTCGTTTTATTGTGTTTTTTTTATACTCGTCTTTTAAAAAATCCTCCCTGTTATAATAACGTTCGGCAGCGAATTTACCAAATAACACATAGTCTTTAGGTTTCGGCAATTGAATTCGTCTGATTTCTTCTATAGCTTCATCAGTGAATTTCTCGTTAAAAGGAACGCTTTTTTTAGTGGAAACTTTTTCAATAGAATCACTAGCATCTTCAACGGGGTTATCATCAGTATCAATATTATCCATTTGTTGTATTTCTCGCTGAGATTGTAACTCATCTGAAAGCTGTTTTATTTCCTCCTTGGTTTTTTCAGTTTCTGTAGCAATCTTTCCTAATACATCAATAATAGGTACTGCTCCTCTTTAGGGATGTCGCCGTATATAGCACGTTCTGTTGCAAGCTTCATATCTTTAGTGGCTTTAGTTACAGGGGCAAAAAGTTGTTCGCTCCCAATAGAAAAGTCAGTCTGCGCTTGCTGTCTAAGTTGTAGTTTATCTCGCACGTTATCTCGAATTGGTATAAACTTTTTCAGTAATGCTAACCTCTCACGGGCTAGTCTGTTAGTTAATGCTTCTGATGTCATTATTGGAAATGCTAACGTTTTTTCAATTGTGGGTTTCAATGCTTGCATCAATCGAACGTCTTATAGATTTCACTTTCAAAGCAATCTCTGACCGAACTTGGTACTGTTCCCCGAGTTTCTTTCTAATTGCTTCAACTATACTAAATAGCCGAATTAATAAATTAATATCATTGTTATACAAAGAAGCATTAACCGCTTTTTGGATTCTTTTTATCAGTGAATACATTTTAGGTAGAACATATCTTCCATGTTTCAATTGTATATCAATTTGTTCAAATTCATTCAAAAGTCTGTTTTCATTCAAAAATTCAGAAAGTACGATTCCTTGATTTCTTAAATTTGATATTTCTGTGATGATAGATGTAATATCTTGAAATTCCATTTATTGAATATTATTACTAATGTATTTGTATCTTTAAAATATTTTTATATACAAAAAAAACAAACAAAACATATACAATGCCTGTCTCTTCCTCATTCGAGTTCCGAGGCAAGAAAGGCACATACATTAAAGACTTATACAATACCCTAACTCCCCAATCGAGTTCAAGGGCGGGTTATATGGGTATTAGACGTGAAATCCAAGTGATTTCTTTACAAACATTGAACATATAACATGAAGCCTCATTTGGAAACCACTTTCACGCCAAACGACGTCAAAGAGGCCCAGAGGGGGGACAGTACATTCTTATAACTCATTTAGTGCCTTCGCATTAAATAAGCCCAAGGGCCACAAACATAGATCTCCCAATTGGAAGCTCTAACGTAACAAATGCTATATTAGGTCTTCCGGAAGATATGTTGTGGGGGGGACAGTACATTACATATATACAATGCGATTATATAGGATATACAATGCGATTATATAGATGATATATTTACAATGAATGAATATTTACAATGAATGAATATTTACAATGAGATGATAGGATGGTATATACAATGCGATTATATATATATATATACTAGGGACAGTACATTACATATAGGATGATATATATATATACAATGAGATGATAGGATGGTATGATAGGGACAGTACAGGACGATACAAACATGAAACGACGGGGCGGACCTACACCCAATCTACCAATCAAAAGCAACCCAAGAAATTAACCCTGGTTGCAGTTGAAAAGATTCAACCACACCATGTCAATGGCGTGGGAGTTTTGATTGGCAAATTGGGCTTCGTTTAAAGCCCCAAACTTATTACGGCTCATATTATATATAAGGTGACTAATACTGCAGTGTCAATGTGTAGGTGTGTATTTATTTTCCTAGCATTTCATAATGAAAATTGTGTAGTAATTTCAATGGAAGCTAAATATTTAAATAAAACATTAAAACAAGAAATACAACTGTTAAATAATAGTAATTTTTTTATTAATTTCTATAATATTCGATTAAATAGTCGTAATAATAATGGATTTACATGACGAGATAACTCTGTTATGGGGATCCCTGTCAATTCAAGACCTGCTATTCGAGAATGATATTTTTCTGAATTTTATTACCACACTAAAAATCTAAATTACATGTAATGCGCTTTACTATTTTGACCTCACATACAATCTATTTTATTTATAATTACAAAGTAATTTCATTTTCATACAAAATCTAAACAGCGCTGTTAACGCTGTCTTTGTAATTGGGATTTTTAAAAAATCTTTTAATAGAACCTTGACCCAGTGTCTTGTGTTACACGCGCGCGTTTCGGTACAATAACTATATTTACTATGTAGCTGTTCCGGCTGTTCCAGTTATTGTCATTTACTCTTTTAATGCATATATACGTGGATATTGCGAATAAATATTGAAAAAAAATATGTACACAATGATATTAACGCGCGAAACGTTTTTAGTGTTTTGCCCTATGGTAATTGATCTGAATGGTAAAATCATGCAAAAATGACTAAAATAGTATAACTCACTATTGAGAGTTATCTTGTAAATAGGAAAACTTTATTCTATGTTCATTTTTCTTTGAGATAGCTGTTTGATAAATCCCTTCAGCAACTCTTTGTACTGAAGGAATACATATTCCAAAATATTTTCCCGCAGCATTCATTGAATGAAAAACTCTTTCTTCATTCGTCGTTAAATCAAATGATTTAACTCCCATGCGTCGTTTTGAGTATTTCCCTGTCTTTCCTCTTTTTGTATTCTCTCTTTGAGAAATACATTGTAAATTTTCAAGAGAATTATTTTGAATATTAGAATCAATGTGATCAATAACACAGCCATCTTTAATCGGTCCCATATAACACTCAAAGACTGCCCTATGACAGAGATATCCCTTTCTTCCAGCAGTAAATTGCAAGTATCCCTGATTATTAACAAAACCAATTGGCTTTTTCAGTCTACAGTGTCTAACAACACCATTACGAGATATTTCATAATTAACAAGTATTGGATGTGGTCTGAATTCTTGCTCCATTTATATAATAATACTATTTGTCTAATTCATTATTTGCTTTAATTATAAATCTATTAATGTAGTCTTGAGGGGTTTTTATGATTTTGTCTTTGACAGAGTCATGGTTAGGGTCAATGATAGCGTTTTTTATTCGTTTATCATAATAACGTTTCAATTCTCTAAACCGCTTACCCCCATAATTGATACATAATTGTGATTTTCCTCTCACACCCACCCCACAATTTATGCATGGGGACGGGCCTGTCGAATTATTTCTGACATTCTGTAAGTGATATCCACAGAATTCACCTCTACACGATTTATTGCATGGGGTTACTGATCCAATCATAAGCCATTTGCAGTGATTCATTATATATAAACAAAATTTTCTATTTAAATACTTGTCTTATTTATATGAATGAAGAATTCAATAGATTATCGACAATCAAGCCTTGGAAAAATATTAAATTCAATCTTGATAGAACTCTCGAAGATGTACCAAAAGAGAGAATAAATAATAGAAGTCTGATTAGAAAAATACGAGATTGTGTTAATGAGTTTAAACAGGACGGCGCATCACACACCTGGTCAACATTTAGAATTGATGGTGTTGTTGATGCTAGAATGAATGATGAAACAGCAGCTATGATACTATCACAACTTGGCAATAAACGGTATTTTCTCAGAGTGAAATTCATTATCAATTTAGAATCGGGCGAATGGGTTATAAGAGACAAATTTGAGCCAATTCTCAAAGATAGGACAACAGTCATTGTTAGCCGTGATTCCAGACCAGGGCTGTTAACTGGAATTGATAAACCATACTATGAAAAAGCGTATCCAGAAACAGCAATCGTTTATGGGATGTATCCGTTAAATAAGAAACCTGACATTGGAAAACTAGCACCAATGAAACAGTCAACGTCAGTGGAAAAGCCACTCAATTGTGTGGCACAAAGTGTCATAGAACACTTTACAAATGCACTCCATGGGAATAAATTAACCGATATAAGACATAAGAAAATAGATGAATGGGAGCTAACAGTGAAAGAGAACGGAGCAACTATTTCCGATATAGCTAGATTGGAAAAGTCGTTGAGATTTCCGATAACCGTTTTAACAATAACTGGCGAAGTATTATACGAATCAAAATACAATAAAAACGGAGCTCCAATCAAAATTATTGATCATAACAAACACGCATGGACATCCGAGGTTACAATATTCCCGCGAGACAGAACAGTGAAGTATATCCCAGAAGAATTCACCAAGAATGGCATTCTGACTGAAGAAAGATTATTCGATGCTATTGCTAGTTTGTGTAAAAACGACCCTGTATCAGTATGGCTACTTCATAGTTTTGAAGATGAAGAATGTCAATTTAATCAATTTGTGAAACCTAACGGTGAATTATATCGCAGTGAAAGTCTACATAATAGGATGAAAAATCTAGCAATAAGTCTCAGTGAAAACGCTAGCGTTTTTAATGGAAAATCCGAAGATTACGAACAGTTACTTACAAATTGTTTTACAATTCCATCGGTTGCAGCTCATTTTGCAAGAAAGAAAAATAATTGGAAACCAACACGAAAAGAGTTTTTACAGGATGTTCAATCCAGCTGTTTGGAATATTATCATGGCGGTCTATGGAACGTTAAATACAATCGTGAAAGTATGATATCAGTTGATATCGTTGCCTGTTATCCAGGAAGTTTTCTAGGATATGGATTCGCTGGTGAGTATTTTAAACGGTTTGGACATCCCACACATGAAATGACTCGCGTTGCTATTAATGGACCACTGCCTGATTTTGATTTGACCGGTTTTGCTTGCGTAGTATCATTTGAATTCGCTGAAGGACTTCATCCGTGTTGTTATGTTTGGATTGGTAGACACATGGCTGAAAGGATGTGGTTACCAATAGTGTTATTGCGATATATGATTGATTGTAAAATGTTAGTTTCGTTGATTGTCAGCGAAGCGATTATCTCATATCAAAAACAAACCAATGTCTGGTTACCAGAACCAGAATTTCTTGATAGTATAATCGATAAGTCTAGAAAACATATTGATGCTGACGAGGAGTACATCATTGAATGGTCAAAAAAGATATTTAATCAACGAAATAATGAAGCAAAGGATCTCGGCCGAAGAATAATCGGTAAATGTACAGAAGGTGGAAAAAAATTTAACTTTAAAAGACAATCCTCACGATTGATTATAGATGATGCCGAATACGACTTCGTTATTAAAGATGCAGTACAGAAAAATAGATACGCAAATTGTAAAACAGCCTTCTTGTCCAATAAAACAAAGTTAGGTAGAATTGTTACTTACAGTGATGGAGAAAGCTCTGCATATCTACATTTGAGAGCTTCTATGCTGGGTTATGCATCTATCAATTTATTTGCAATGATAAATAGATTTCCTAGTATAGCAGTCAGAGTTGCAATTGATTCAATGTATATCGATAAAAAATATATCAAAGAGATAACTAAATTTACTAATAGCGAAGAGACTTGGGGAACATGGCGAATTAAACATGAAATACAATGCAATTATTCTGAATCAGCAGACCTTGAGATTAAAAGCAGTTACCTGAAGAACGATAATTCTATCAGAGAAAAATCCGAAGGATTTTCTATGTCTAAAGCGCCACCGATATCAGATCCAATTTGTAGATATAAAACAGTTTATTTAAACGGCTGTGGTGGATCTGGAAAGACAACACGTGCGATAGAATTATATCGAGAGAGAACGTCCATGATTGTACTCACACCAACCCATAGACTAGCGAAAGATATCAAACAACGAAATGTTGAAGCTTGCACGTATCATAGTTTTTTTCGATACAAGGGTGATGCTTGGACTCCTGAGCGAATGGGTGAGAAATTTATTCCAGCGGTTATTATTTGGGATGAAGCATGTACTGTTTCAGAAGATGTATAAAAAATGTTTCTTGATTGGTTATTGCAAAATAATACAAAAGTTATATTGTGCGGCAATCATGGTCAACCACCACCATTTGTTGGTAGAAGTCCACATAATTGGTTAAAAGGATTTGTTGATTATTACGAAGAAATTGATACTGACTATAGAGCACTCGATGAGCAGTTACGTGAGTTTAAAAAACTAATTAGATTACAACCCGATAGAATTCAATGTGAAGTAGCGCGTGAAATAATTTCTGAAACGCCTATGAATGATTTTTGGGAAACATGGAAACCAAATGATTTTGTAGTAGCAAGTAGAAAGATAGTCAGAGACGCAATTCAGAAAAAGTTGTTTGAGCTACACAAGAAAAAATTCCCAACGTTTCCAGTACCGTTGTGTTATAGACCATTGGATACACGAAAGCAGAATATTGAAGTTGAAATTCCAGGCCAGACGGAGAAACAGATTCTAGTGTTAAATGATATTGTGCTATATCAATACTGTAGAAGATGCATTATGCGCTGATAAATCACCATGGACGCTTGGTTATGTAACAACAATACACTCGTCACAAGGATTAACCATCACGGATACAATTGTTTGGATAGTTGATAATCGCTTTGAATGGTCAAATTTAGTCTATCTCGCAGTGTCCAGAGTACGACGAATAAATCAACTACGAAGGATTGTTTTCGATGATGATTTTAATGCAAACGATGACAACACTGATATTAGCATCATTAATAAAAAACTCTCTGGTTACAAACAGCAGGACAAAAAAAACAACGAGAATTTGATATTGATGCTGAAGTAGTAATCGCATTAAAAGAACAACAGAATAATCACTGCGCCAGTTGCAATTGTATAATGCACTGGCAGTATTCGGATAAAGACCCTCGACAATTCATTCACCGTAGACAGAAAAATAACAGTCTTGGTCATGTCAGAAACAATGTGATGTTGACCTCTCTTGAGTGTAATAGACGTAACGGAGCTAGTTAAGACCATGTGGCGGTAATTGAGTATCGTCCGGAATGACTTGTAGTTGTTCGCGTGTAAAACCACGCTGAGGTGCAGTTGAATCCAATCTGTAGATTGGAGGTCTACCAGTTGATCGCGTTATGGTTGAAATTTTATGCGTAGTAACACTCCATATAGGATCAGTAGCTCTTCTTTTACCACCTTCAAGCCATCCTGGTTCGTATAAATATCTCACAGTAACATCACCGAGAAGTGGCTGAGTGCTAACCCGCTGCTGTTGTTCGGAATATATTCTTTTTTATTGCAATATTTGGTTTCATATTAATAGTTCGAGTAATCTCGTTATTTAACGCTGCAACTACACTCGGTAATCTTTGGACCCATTCACGAGATCGTTTTTCTTGGATGAATTCTTTAATATCCAAATAACCGTTCTAAAAGAGTTCGATTAAATCGTTCTACAATTGCCTGATCACGATGTAACGCAGTATGTCCCCGTCGTATTGTAACACTATGAGTTTTCATTGTTGATAGAACAGCACCTTGAAACTCTTTGCCAGGATCAACTTGTAATAGATTTGGCCATCTTAGAGGACCTCGTCTATAAATCCTTTCAAATGCAGAAGCGACTTCAGAAGCTGACTTTGTTTTCAATGGTTCTGCTTGTTTAAATCGACTCGCAATATCAACTACAGTTAGCGCGTATTTGTAACCATGGTCATGTGGTAAAAACAATAAATCAGCCTGATGAACTTCATTGGGTACGGTAACATCAAAATGAGAATAATTAATTTGTTTAGGCGGTGGTAGATAAATTTGCCATATAGCTTGTTTGGATAACCAATCTTTTGCAGTGGATTTTTTCACTTTTGCAGCGTTAGCGAGTTTACTGATTGCTGCTTTACCCTTCCAGTATCCTTTCGGAGAATAATAAATAGATTCCATACTATAAAAACACTGGTGTTTTCAATTACTAGCACCTAACACTAATTTGCCTATCATAGCTGATTTGACCAACCATGAAGCCAATTTTTCTTTGAAGGATTTATCGGGAATAGCATTTAACGCATGAATTAATTTTACATCCGCGATATGTCTTTGTTGCAAATTATTGCTTTTATATGCAACATCATGAGCATGACATGCCTTATCAATAGCATTTATCGGATACTCACCAGGCCGGGGCTGATTTTGATCATCAAGTCTGATATCTAATCTCGTTCCGGGACCACAGTAGCTATATCCTGGAAGGTGTTTTTCTCCGGGGTATTTTGCCCATGGGGTACCGGGGAGTTTTCCAAGTTTTGCGGCAATATCACATCCGAGTTGCTTTTTTTTTTAAAAATCTAAATTTTTTTGTACCACATGTTACACACTTACCAGTAAGCGCTAGTCTATTGTTTTTAGTTGTAATGGTTGTCTGATCGGTTGTATCAGTACGCTGTTTACACTTAACACAATATAGATCCATAATTTATATATAGCGTTATGAATATAATTGATTTTTCAGCGACTAAAAGAAGAGAACCGGTAAAACACCATGCAGCGCTTCCGAATTCTGTCCGTGCCATTATAATCGGACCATCTGGATCAGGCAAAACACAATTACTGCTTAATTTGTTAATGCGATTTATGAAGTGGGATAAATTATATTTAGTTGCCCCATCCGTAGATGATCAACGGTGCTATGAAGTGCTAAAAGATTATAATGAAAATGCATCAGAAATTAAAGGTGAAAGTGTAATCGACTTTATTACTGATATTAATGATGCACCATCAGTAGAAGATCTCGATGGAGACATAAACAATCTTGTAGTGTACGATGATGTAATGTTAGATAATCAAAAGAACCCTGCTAGAATATTTTCACGAGGTAGGCATAAAAACACTGACGTGATATATGGCACTCAACGATATACTCAAATTCCAAAAGTGATTCGCGATAACTGCAATATTCTTGCTGTATTCAATGGCGTTGATATACATACGCTACGAAATATTTGGCAAACAAGGTGTTCCGATATGGACTTCAATGGATTTAAAAATTACTTTAGTCATGCTCAGTCTGTCCCATATGGATTTATAACAATAAATTTACTCGACCCTCGGTCACGATATCGTATTGGACTTGATCAAATATTTGGTTAAATAATTTGTATTAATCAGCAGCAGGGAGGGTGAGATGACAACATATTTGCGACGTAGATGGCAGCAATTTGAAGGTGGTTATGACAATGTATTTGCGACAAAATCGCTAAGGCTCCATTTGTAAAATGGGGTCTTTATTTTTTTTTTGGTTAAAATATGAGATTTCGTAGGAAGGTTCCATTTGGCATTCTGAGGCTTTAATCGATTTTGTCGCAAAAATTTGTAGGATTCACCCTCCCTGCTGCTGCAGTAACTCCATCATTTATTATCTTTAACGAAGTCGTTTTTGGAATTTCCTTATCGTCAACATATTTTTTAGTTGCAGCGTCGAAATCTGTTTCTGGTGTTTTGAGTTTATTAATACCATTGTTTTTCATATTGTGAAATGCAAACATGATACCACCACGAACTAACACGTACTTAGATCCTTGATCATTTATGTAATTTTCGTTTTTGCATCTGATATCTGTATATTGTTCTTTTTTAATCGTCCTTCGTTATCTTGAAAAAATAACTTCGTTTTGATCGACATTTGTGATATCTAACAAATTAGTAATTTATTTTTTGTGTTGATCGAAAGTTGCGTATTTAGATAAATCACCTTGCTGAGATGATGCCTGAATCTCCTATTGTTGTTCTAAATTTTGAAAAAAAAACAGTCATAATTTATTTACTACTAACAAATTATATACCATAATATAAATGGAAAAATCGTCAATATTAAACTTTGATACATAACGTTTGGTGAAACATAAACATAACATTGAGCTTCCAGATTGCCATTATCTTATTGTTGGTAGAACTGGATCCGTTAAAACAAATTTGCTAATGAATTTACTTTTAGGAGATTATTTTAACTACGATCGAGTTTATATTTACACAATTAATCCGTAAAAAGATAAGATAGAAATACTTATCAATTATAATGACAAACTTCGTGACGATCTTGAATCTGGCGAGGATTTATTTATCATCAAACAACCGGAAGAACTTATTCCAGTTAATCAACCCGATTCGTCCGAGCACAAATTAGTTGTTTCGTATGATATTCCGCTAAACAATGAGGAAATGAATAGAATCAGATCGTATTTTTCACTGTCGCGAAATAAGAAATGTAACTCTATTTATCTCGCTCAAGGATATTATTATGTCGACAGATTTATTAGGTGAAACACTGGTTGTTTTATATTATTTCCAGGACTTGCCAATATTGATGTTAGAAATATCGCGAACGAACAATGCGGCGACGTAACAAAAGATAAATTCATTGAACTATATCATCAAGCAACGGCAAATGAATACGACTTATTCTTGTGTGATAAGTAGACAAATGATGAGAATACAATTTTTCGATGTTGCATTGAAAACTATATACAATATTTTTTTAAAAAAAAAATAGTTTATAATTAATGGAAAAACAAGCAAAGTACAGAAAACATATCGAAGATCTAAAAAAGCTTGCGAAATCTCAGGCAAAATTTAAACAGTTAGTACAAGCACGACGCGTTCAAGTTGTTGCAGCAGAAGCAACAGCTACAATTCTTAAACGAGTTACTGAGGTTTTATTTGGAAAACAACCCGAAATTAAATCACAATCAGAAGAAGAAGATAAAAACTTGCAAGGGAAAGGTTTATTCGGACTAGTAAAAGAACAACAAGAGGCGACTGCTGGAAGAATTATTGAGAGATCTGATGCAGAGAAAAGAAGATTAGCTTAGGCACTTGCAGTAAATATAGTCGATCCTGTTGTGAAGCAAGCTGAAATAGATTGGCTTATAAAGAATCCGCTGGAACTTAAACGAAGATTAGCAACATCAACATCGCAAGATGTTAAAAATCTTTTAAAAAAATTAGCAGGAGAAATAAAAGATATTAAAGAGGAGCAAAAAAGAAATGGCGAACTTACCGTAAGGTTTATGGAGATCGGAGAGCAAAGAATTGTTTTCAGAAAAAAAGCAAACGATGTGATAAAAGACGGTGAATATGATGAATTTGTAGAGAAAGAAAATATAAAAGAAATTGATAATATAAATAGGTGACCGATGCAGAATATAACACACTAATTGATAAATTAAATGCAATAATAAGAGAAGGAGCTTCTGCTGAAAATGAGTTAGACATATCAATAGAAACTGATGAAATGCTTCCACTTTATGACATAATGAAATATGGTACTATTGCTTTAACATTTGGAAAAACAGCAGACAATAGCAGAACAAGTTTTTTTGGCAGGGAATGGAATTGTAAAAGGAGATTTATTGCATTAGATAAAACACGTGTAGAAAAATATATAGGAAAAAAACAAGAACAGGCATCAGAATATTCGCATCAGTTACTGACATGATCGGCAGATTAATGTTATTGATATCATCAAAAGAAGCAGGAAATGTTGGTGCTGAAATGGATAATGAAACCATCGACATACTTGATAATTTGAGATCGAGAAATTAACATCTGACGAATACGATTTTTTCACCGCGATTTAATCGCGGCGACTTAATTGTATGAAAATAGAATAGTAAATGTCAGCAATATTATTACTTGACTCCAGCCAGTCTGATAAAGATAGCGCGAACGTTTCACTAAAGCATATTCCGCCTATAGAACTAGATCGCGAAAAACAATACGAAACTGGATTAATTTCATGCACTTGTTTGAATTCTATGGCAAAAGTTTAGACGGGCATCACTGATGAGTTTGAATTCATAAATCGTAAAGGAAGATGGAAACAATCTAGGATTTTAAAGAGGAATGTAGAGGTTGCTCTAGTGAAAGTTAAAGATATTGATGTAAAAAAAAGGGAAAATTGCAAACTAGAACGTGATGCTAAAATTAGCACATGCTATACTTGAAGAGCGAATTTCAGTAGTAATTAATATTCCACAAGGCGCTTATAAAGTAATAGACTTGAATAAAACGATAAAAGGATTTCTAAAAGATAATGGATGTGATGCTGATGATTTTGAATTATCACCAAATTTTAACACATTGCGAGATAGAATAACGATAAACGGTAATTTGTTTCTTGTACTTGATTCTCCATCGACCATCGCATCATTGATGGGATTTAAGAATCAAAAATATACCCCGGATATGATCATACAACTGAAAAAATGTTATAGATACGATGGTCATTTTCCAGTAAATATAACAGAAGTTAACACTTTACTGGTAAATTGATTGCATCTGGTGCTTAGTCAGCTAAAGGCAGCAAAAGGCAGTAGATATATAGTTTTTCCCCAGAATTTCCACCAGGTTCTCTCATGCAGATCAGTCCCCAAAATATTATGTATTACCCGTTAAACCTTGAAAATCAAAAAACAGTAGTAAATATGCAATTAACAGACCAATCTGGAGGACAGTTGGATTTAAAAAGTGAACTTTTTACATATTACGTACACCTACGCACAATCACTTCGTGATTGACAACAAAATTATACAACTTCAGATATATGATGACACAGAAAAAGGTTTATCGACGAAAATTAGTAGGTGGATTTTTCGGAAATATATTTACTAAAATTGTTGAAAATATTCCAGGATTAGCTGGCAAAGTTGTACCAATTGTATTTGACGCTTGTAAAGCTTTTTGCAACTGGAGCTGCATCTGCTGCTGGAACTGCTGGAACTGCAGCAGGATAAAAAATATCTGATACAATAAAAGGCCATCCTATAACAACACCGTCAACAAGCAAGTTATTTTGGAAATTGCAACAAAACAATAAACCCAACGAGTGATGATAACAAGAACTTATAAAACTTTTATCACCAAAAGGCGAGCAGATTATACAACATTTAATATCTAAAGTTACAACGCGGCAATAATTTTATATAACATAATAAAATAAGAAAATATTTATAAAAAAATATCTCGATTTTGCAGATATTTCTAACAAAGATGACGCAGTGACGGAATTTGAGTATGTTAAATATCTTGATGAAAATTCTAACGAACCTAATAAGACTGGCGTTAGAACATTTAATACACGAGACGAGGATGTATTTCTACTGCATCACAAAGAAATGTTAGAAGTACGTGGTCAAATTATGAAAATACCAAATCCGCCTGCTGCAATTGCAGCTGGAGCAGAAGTAGCTCTTATAAATAATAGTTGGTGTTTATTTTAAAGTGCTCGATATTAGCTACCCAATCAAACTGTAGAAGATATTTCAAATCATTTTTAAGTTGCAAGTACAGCTTTAAATATTATTTTGTTTTTCGATGATTACTCCAAATCAACTGCAACTACTATGATGTGGTTGAAAGATACTGGCGCTGGAGCAATAATTCCCCTGATAAATGAATATATCTTAAGACCAGTATTAGCTGTCGAAGCTGATGCTGTTGCAAATGCTGTAATTGTAAGAGATTTTCTTATTGTTAATGCTGCAGCGCTAGGTATAGCTGCACTAGCAGCAGCTGCTAATGCAGACGCTACAAAAAGAGTATCACTTAGTACTGCTTGTAATAATCTTGGTATAACACAACCAGGAGCATCTGATGATGGAACTTCAATGTTAGCTATAGTTAACGGAGGAATTAGTGTAAGAGAAAGACGTTATAATTTAGGTTTTGCAAGGCGAGAAGAACTCGCAGCAACATCACGTCAAATTACAATGATGCTTCCACTAAGTACAATATTTGGCTTTTGCAGACATTATAATAAAGTATTTCGCGCAGTTAAACATACGCTTATTTTAGATCGAGCAGAACAAAATAATTTCCTATTTCGATCTGGTGGTGCTGATGTGCAATTTATTATAAACAAACTTGCGCTGTGGATGCCACGTATAACTCCGTCGGTCAATTAAGCATTAGAATTAGATAATATGCTGGAAAACGCGCTAATGCAATTCAGTTTTAACAACATAAAATATATCAAACAGCAGTTCCAGATACGACTACACATGGCGAGTTACAAAAACATCGAGTGAACAGCTGCTGCGTCATTAATTCGTTGTATTCCAGAGACAGAATCGACGTGGACATCAACAACAAAATAATGGAATATTTGACATAGCTGATGTTAGACGAATGCATGCCAGAATAAATTCAAAGCAATATCCAGAACGCGCGATCGAGTGCAATTTTGCGGATGACGCTAATAAAAATATTACTAGCCCGTACATGTAACTGCTCGACTGAATGCAGAAATATCAAGATACTGGAGAAGGAACACATATATCAGTAGAAGATTTTTGTACACTTTATCCGATAGTTTGCTTTGATGTTAGTAAAAATAGCGAACGAGCTGTGGACAGTACCGCTGATATTGAGGTTATTTGGACGCTCGGTGATGCTCCAGCAGCGGCGTTAAATGCATACGCATTAGTGATAAGCGATAGATCTGTGACAATCGACTCCGTTAGAGGTAAAATGAAAATACAAGTTCAATTTGTAAACGTTATATAATATGACAAAATAAATCATAAAAGAAAACCATTTAGCAGATGGACAAGTTAAAAAATTAACAAATGCTGTTGCGAAGCGGAGGTCGGTTTCATTGAAGATCAACCCGAGTGCTTTGGAGACTTTAACAAAATTATTGTTAACCAAAAATCAAGCGAGTAAATACCATCGAAATAAACTTTCGTTTTAAACTTGAGCGCTGCACAAATAACTGCGATGTCCCAACGCATTGCGGTGGACGGCAGTTTCTTGGGTCCGACACTGTCAGTCAAAACACTACTGCCTAAAATTCCAGCAGCAGGGAGGGCGAACCCTACAAATTTTTGCGACAAAATCGATTAAAGCCTCAGAATGCCAAATGGAGCCTTCCTACGAAATCTCATATTTTAACCAAAAAAAAAATAAAGACCCCATTTTACAAATGGAGCCTTAGCGATTTTGTCGTAAATGCATTGTCATAACCACCCTCAAAATTGCTGCCATCTACGTCGCAAATATGTTGTCATCTCGCCCTCCCTGCTGCTGATTAATACAAATTATTTGTTAGCTTTTCACAAACAGACTAATCGATAATACTTTACCACGTAAATCAATTAAATTATTTGACTGATCGGTGAGTGTAAAATTAATTCTAGTTAGCAAATCATTTTGACATTGCATATAGACTGGATTAGTCGGATTTTCAACAATTAAAAATCCTGGAGGAGCTGTCGGTGCAAATGAATAAAGAATGTAACCTTGTCGGGCTTGATTTGATTGTTCCATATTAATTTGATAACTTCCTTCGATTACATCACACGTTAAATTAAGTGCGATCACCGATGAAATATCCACATTGTTCGGTGCGATATGTCTACCGTCACCGTTTTAAGAATTATTGTGAGTCAATATAGTTGGTTTGGGTTGTTTATTTTCCCATTCGTCATGGATTATTCTGAATCCCTCGTCGATGGCCGCTCTGAGATTTTTCTTCAATTCTGGTACATTATATCCTGGTAGTTTAAACGTTGGAATATCTTCAAAGGGGATTTTATATTTATCTGCAAAAAATTTACTTAATTCAGGATCATCTGCTATTTCTTGAATGTTTCGAGAATGATATTTTTCTGCGTCATCGATAATTTTATTACATGTAGCTACCACGCCGATGAATTCTTCTTTAGTGAGAGAACCGGATCTTAGAGATACTAGCAGTAATGAAAGATCATTATTTATCGCTGTGAATTTATCAGTATTACGACGTTCATCTAACTCCTCATTAAAGTTTTCATTCAACTCATTTTTCAATTTCTCCTTCACCTTTTCATCCCTCTCTTCCTTTAATCTCCTCATCCTCTCCTTTATGATCTTAGAAAAAATACTAGCCGCGACCCCCGCGATCGCCTTGCTAAAGAGATCAGAAGATGTATTCCTGAGATTTCTATTATTTTCTACTGGATTCTCGGATGCATTCTTATCAGTGATATAATCAGACTTTACCGGCTCGGGTGTGGAAATGCTAGCACTTCTAGGTGGATCTTCGGGCCATCCTAATACTGTTCTTATTGAACTGTTATAAATATCTACAACATACCCAGGGGAGCCTATTTCAATTGTAGATGATAGTGTTGGTTCATGAACTGTTATCGCAATTTTTGATTCTTTTCTAGTAATGGATTTTATTCTACGTTGTAATTCATTATTAATTTGTTCAATTTGATAGGACCCAGTTGGTATTGAAACAACGTTCCAATCTGGAGTGCCATCTTTTTATTTCTATATGCAAATACCAGGGAATTATTAGGTCTCTCACCACCAAATGGAACCGATCTGATATTAGGCCAACTATGAAACACTCGTAATTTTGCCAACGCGATTTCCTTTACTGAAACAGGGGAAGGGAAATTCACACTGAATTTAGGGTTTGTTGACGATATTGATATCATGCTTGTTTTCCGCGGAGTGGTATTTTCTGCTATCCGCTGAAGTAGTTGAATCTCTTGCGACATTATTATTATTATTATTATTTACAATGTCTAATTTTGCAATAGATGAAAAAACGCTAACGTTTTTAATCGTAGTATCATAAATACGTATCATCGCAGAGAATTCGTCTTCGGTAATTATGGTATCATCAATCGATGTTGACATCAACGAGGATAATTGTGAGTAACCGTTAGATACTGCTTGATGTTTTACTATACAGTCGTTAAGTTTTTCTTGAGAACACGATTATATTTTTTTAGTAATAGCATTTGCAATTCCAGCAAATGTTGTCAATGCGGAAATAACAATTGGGACAGCAATCGGAGCTGCCATTGTTACTGAAGATAGTAAAATACCAGCACCGGCCATTATACCAGATACCGAGTATACTGTAACATCAATCGTGGTAATTCTCCTGCGATACTTTTTAATTTTTATTTCATACTCATCAATGAGTGTTTTGAGTTTCGTTATAAACTCTTTGTCGGTGTCATAGCGATATTGCGATGACGGAATCATATTATTTTAAAATCTCAAGTGGTTTTTAATTGTTAAAAATTCTGATTTAGATCAGCTACAAACTCCATGTACCATACAAATGATGTCTTATTTAAATTAGGATCAGTGGTTGTTATTGTAAACCGTTTGTATTCACCCACGTCAATAGTCGTTGATGATGATATATTAAACTGGTTCAGTGACACTATTGTTAATCGATAAATACCCTTGTTTGACACAGTGAGAGTTATTGTATTCTTTTTAGGTTCCCAATCTAATGATCCAGAGAGAACTGTGTATACCATATTTATGATATTCCTCTCATGAGAAATCTATTTTTTCAAGTAGCGGAAGATTATTTTGAACGTTGTAATATCCGTGTTGATTGCATCCAATTGCTGATTAATCGATGGTATTTCATCGATGGATTTTTTAATATCCGGAAGTTTGATAACTATTTTATCAAGTGGACCTCCCAAAAATTTATCAACGATGTTTTTACGAAATTTTGAAAACTGTTTTACGTGTTCGTCATATCTTAATTGAAATGTTGCAATTTCCAACATAGATGCTTTTATCTCTGCAATATTCGGTATGGTTACTGGTGGATTTCCAAGGAATTCTATCAGCTGTTTGTCGATTTTGTCTACGATTGACTTTTGTACTTCATACAATTTATTAAATTCAGCTTTATGATTGTTATATTCATAATTGAGTGATTTTAACGCGTTTGCTGTGCTATCTACTGTTGTTAGTTTTTCCGTGATCGTCGAAACAAATATCCCTGGTTTGAGTTTTCCATCATTTGAATATAACACTCTTGTATCTTCAACGACGTCACGTCTTCGTATTAAGATATCATCCAATGACACATTACTAGATTTCAATTTGCCCTGCCGATCTTGAAATACAACTATTTCCCCAGGATCTACACTTGACAAATTTAATGTCTCGGCGATTTCATCTTCAATTATTTTTTTTACATTTTCGACAGCGAATTTACTATTGGTGTCTGTTTTTTTTAATTCTGATAAAGGTCGTCCCCAAATATCAATCATTATACGAAAACGCTAACGATTTTCTAAATCATAGCGCTATCGTTTTTGCCATTGACCGCTAGTATATTCATTAACAAAAACTTGTGGTGGTTTCCTTGGAAATCTAGATATCTCTGCAAGGACGTTTAATACTTCACGACCGCATATCGGTTGATCATTTAACCGTTGTGTTGGTAGCGTGGAATAAAAAATTGGATATGATTTTGTTATTGTAAATATATATCGGATGAATTCTTTTGGTGGAGCTAAACCATATGAATCAAAATATACACTTCCACGTGGATCAATTGCATATGCGACCCAATGAGTTCCTTTTCCGCTGCTGTTATCAAGATTGATAATACCCGTTTCATTTTTCATTGGTTTTGACGGTAATTGATCTCTCATGAAAACTCCTCTAAAGTTTTTTTTATTGATAATGATTTTACAGCATCAATTAAATCAAAATTGGACATTGGTGAAAATCCTAGGGATTTTTCCACTAATAAGCCGTTCCTGGTATTCTTAGGCCCGTGCCCTTGTACCAATTGTATGGGGTTCCTGGTAGTCTTAGATCCTTTCCCTTTCTTTATAGCCATTCCCAGTAGCTTTTTTCAGGGCCATTCCTGCAGCAGTACCAACGGCTCCTAACGCTGCTGCCTTCGCAACCGCTGAAATCAATGCTGGAATAGCAGCTAACAGTGGGAATATACCACCGGATTTTATCATACTGGCGATTGCTGCTTTCGAAAAATCAATTTGAACTCCTCGTTTGTTCTTTAGCGCATCATTGAAATGTTTAATTTGACGATCTGTCAATGGTAATTTATGTGCACCACCGGACATTTGAGTGGGTTTCAGCGTTATTTTGGTTCCACATTCTTTAGCAGACTTTGATTTCAATTTCTTGACCTGACCATCAGTCAACTGGACATTAACAATACTATATGTCATTCTATTCTAAAAAGTAATTTACACTTTTAATTGATCTTATTGTTAAAATCCTAACTACATGTTTGGAAAATCAAATGATTTTTGAAAACATTACATGTTTCCTACTGGTGCATCAATAAGTCTCATTCGTCCGCCAATTCGTTCTAACAACATTGATTTATCACTCAGAATGACAGCAACTGCTCTATAATCTGTTATACCACCAGGGCGTTGTACACGAGCTTGGAAGTATATATCAACAACAGATTGTTTCATCATGTCAAGATGTTCCAATGAAAAGTAATAAATCGGATAGTGTTTTTCAAAATCAATTTGCGATATTTGCAAACCAGTATCAACATTTTGATCACGACCCATAAACGACAATATTCTATGATATACACGTGCTACGTTGTTGTTATCATAATCAAGCTGTACAATCTCTGCTGGCTCTTGTTGTCCGTTTATTCTCAACGAAACTTCACTTACTCCTAATTTATCAAATATCATATGACTAGATAATTGACGACCCACTCGATTTGCATCCTGTAACGCTATAAAGATATGACGTGGAGCTGAAAAACCTTGTTTTGATGCTAAGTGCCATGTAAATGTGTTATCTACATTATCCTGCTTTGTATCAGTCGTTGTTGTTAGCCAACTTAGCAATGATTTTCCACCTGTGTCCATAAATGATAGTAATTGTTGCTCTATTGTAACTGCTGGTGTCAAGACGGGCATCCATAAAGTCAATTTATTTAAAATCACTTTACCAACATCAACACCATTAGCACGCCAGATTGCATCATTGTCATTTTCCTTTCGCACTAACACGACTGTATGCTTTGCTCCATAGATGACTTTTCTGACATTTCTACAAACTCCGAATATGTAATGTAACGGAATTGCACATGAAAACCGTCGATTCTGTCCTTTTAATGCTCTTTTTCGTGTTGCAAATCCTAGATTGAAATTATCATTGACCTTTCTTAAAATGTCGAATTCAGCGCCTGGTCTAATTTCACGGTCTGGATTAGCATCGAGTTGTTGATCAGCTTCTGCAGTAGCTTGCGAAGTTAGTACTTTAATAAATTGATAATGTTCAGCATGATCAGAAGTATCCTTAGCAAATCTCATAGACGGACCAGCCAACCTTGTATAATCATCAGAATATCTCGCAAGTCCGATTATTGTTGTTGCAATATCAACATTTTGTTCTATTGATTCAATTTCTTTTCCATCAATGATATATCTTGCACTGTTAAATAGCGCCATAATGTCATTATTTACGAAGCCAACTCGGATATTTGGGTTATCCCCATATGGTGTATCAGCTGCAACATTTGTTACAAGCTTTTCTTCTACTTCAATAAATGCCTCACACGGCAAAATGTATCTACTTGTATCTTGAACTTGAAGTTCAACTCTCCCCCGCTGATTAGGCTCTCTTGCAGGATAGGCATAATACTGATAGTTAATTTTTGAATCATCTTTATTTACCGGTGCTGCCATATCAAACGCTGGATCAGCAATTTTTTTAAATGCCATTTATACTAAAACGTTATCGTTTTTCTAAATATAGTAATGCTACCATTTTTGTTTTCGTCTGACATTTTTACGATTTTCTCCAAGACCACTTCCCGCTATCATACTTGCAATATTACTACTATCTGGTGAAGTCATTGCTAATGATGCTAGTTTTTGTTCCAATGCGTTATTTATCACTTTACTGACTTTTGCAGGCATCATTGATGTTGAAGGTAGCGGTGTTGAAACCATTTGTGGTGGTTTTCGTCCGAATCTAGATTTCACCAATGACGTTATTCTATTTTTTGCGGTAGAAAAGGCCGTTCCTGCAAGATCTCCAACAGCGTTAATTCCCTTATTACAAATAACATCAGTGACTTTCATCGCTAATTGTTTAGCAATTGGTGCTACTTTTGGGGCTATTCTTGTGAATAAACCTGCTATGGTATTTCCAAGGCCGTCTCCATAGTATGCCTTATAAACGGGCAATCTTGAGTTTACCACATACACGTTTGTTTGTTTATTGTGATTATAGTGTACTATAATCTTATTTGAAATGACTTTGTAATTTCTAAATGCAGTCATTTCAGAAATTTCAATCGCTATAATAACCACTAAATTCCCCTGAAATTCCGTCCATTAACTCATCCTAGCGTTCTCGATACGTATGAATATCAATTATCCCACCTTGGAATAATCGTCTGCAAATATCAAATGCTTCATTAGTTATTTCGACTGAGTTATTCAAAGCTCGCTTACCTCCCATAAGAATCTCAAGTCGTGATATATCATTAATGATATTAATAGGACATATACGAGAATCATGATGAGAACTTTAATAACCCTCTCCTGAAGAACTTGCTAGTTCGGAAACGTTTTGAGTTTCTGGAGCTGGTTCGGAAACGTTTTGAATTTCTGGAGATTGTCGACCTCGACCTCGACCTCGACCTCGACCTCGACCTCGACCTCGACCTCGACCTCGACCTTGTTGTTGTTCTTTTCGTTGTTTTTTTAGTTCTTGTTGTTTTATACCATACATATTAACTCCCATTTTAAAAGCATTGTACTCCAATGTATCCTTATTTAAATTGCCGGGGATTTCTTTATTAATTTTAAATAACCAATCCACCCATTCATCTCGTTTTATTGTGTTTTTTTATACTCGTCTTTTAAAAATTCCCCCTTTTTTCATAATAACTTTTTACAGCGAAGTTACCAAATTTTATATAGTCTTCAGGTTTCAGCAATTGAAATTGTTTGATTTCTTCTATAGCTTCATCAGTGAGTTTCTCGTTAAAAGGATCATTTTTAACGGGTTTATCATCAATATTAATATTACCCATTTGTTGTATTTCTCGCTGAGTTTGTAACTCACCTGAAAGCTGTTTTATTTCCTCCTTGGTTTTTTCAGTCTCTGTAGCAATCTTTCCCAATACATCAATAATAGGTACTGCTCCCTCTTTAGGGATGTCGCCGTATATAGCACGTTCTGTTGCAAGTTTTACATCTTTAGTGGCTTTAGTTACAGGAGCAAAAAGCTGTTCACTCCCAATAGAAAAGTCAGTCTGCGCTTGCTGTCTAAGTTGTAGTTTATCTCGCACGTTATCTCGAATTGGTATAAACTTTTTCAGTAATGCTAACCTCTCACGGGCTAGTCTGGTAGTTAATGCTTCTGATGTCATTATTGAAAATCCTAACGTTTTTTCAATTGTGGGTTTCAATGCTTGCATCAATCAAACGTCTTATAGATTTCAATTTCAAAGCAATCTCTGACCGATCTTGGTACTGTTCCCCGAGTTTCTTTCTAATTGCTTCAACTAATTAAATAGCCGAATGAATAAATTAGTATCATTGTTATACAAAGAAACATTAACCGCTTTTTGGATTCTTTTTATCAGTGAATACATGTTAGGTAGGACATATCTTCCATGTTTCAATTGTATATTAATTTATTCAAATTCATTCAAAAGTCTGTCTTCATTGAAAAATTCAGAAAGTACGATTCCTTGATTTCTTAAATTTGATATTTCTGTGATGATAGATGTAATATCTTGAAATTCCATTTATTGAATATTATTAATAATGTATTTTCTTATCTTTAAAATATTTTTATATACAAAAAAATCCCAAAACATATACAATGCCTATCCCTTCCTCATTCGAGTTCCGAGGCAAGGGAGGCATACATTAAAGTCTTATACAATACCCTAACCCCCCAATCGAAATCAAGGGCGGGTTATATGGGTATTAGACGTGAAATCCAAGTGATTTCTTTACAAACATTGAACATATAACATGAAGCCTTTCGCGCTAAACGACGTCAAAGAGGCCCAGAGGGGGGACAGCACATTCTTGGAACTCATTGATTGCCTTCGCATTAAATAATCCCAAGGGGCCACAAACATAGATCTCCCAATTGGAAGCTCTAACGTATCAAATGCTATATTAGGTCTTCCGGAAGATATGTTGCGGGGGGGGGACAATACATTACATGTACTTAATTAACTTAATAAATGAGGTAGTATATACGTTACATGTACTTAAATAAAGGTATTTACAATGAATGAATATTTACAATGAATGAATATTTACAATGAATGAATGAAGGTATTTACAATGAATGAATATCTACAATGAATGAATATTTGCAATGAATGAATGAAGGTATTTACAATGAATGAATATTTACAATGAATGAATGAAGGTATTTACAATGAATGAATATTTACAATGAATGAAGGCATTGTAATATTTACAGTGAATGAATGATAGGGACAGTACAGGACGATACAAACATGAAACGACGGGGCGGACCTACACCCAATCTACCAATCAAAAGCAACCCAAGAAATTAACCATGGTTGCAGTTGAAAAAATTCAACCACACCATGTCAATGGCGTGGGAGTTTTGATTGGCATATATTGGGCTTCGCTTAAAGCCTCAAACTTTTACGGCTCATATTATATATAAGGTGACTAATACTGCAGTGTCAATGTGTAGGTGTGTTATTTTTACCACTAAATACTTAATAAATAACATTTCATGGCGTTAAATGAAACTAAATATTGAATAAAACATTTTTTAAAGAATACAGCTGTTATATAATAATAAATATTTTTATGTTTTTTCATTAATTTTTATAATAACCGTAATAATAATTTGGATTCACGGCCATACATAACTCTGTCAAATTGTCTACCCTATATAGGTTTTTCCAACAAAACCCTAACTGCTGTTCTCAATACAGTCTTTAGAAACAAGAAACAATATGACAAAATCAAAACCCGTACATACATGATACGTATATATACCGAGTTAACCATTAAATACGTACATGAGATCACACACATCATTAATTCAATCTAATTTCTCATGTGTTTTCTACGTTTATCTAGCACGAATTACATATCCGGGAATCAATATCGAAAGTAGGATAGTCACGTGACGATCAGTAGTAATGAAGGGAAATACGGAAAAAAATAAAAAAATAAAAAAAATATATTTTATTAATAGTAATTATTGAGAGTCGTTTCATGTGTATGAAAACTTTATTCTATGTCCATTTTTTTTTTGAGATAGCTGTTTGATAAATCCCTTCAGCAACTTTTCGTACTGAAGGCATACATATTCCAAAATATTTTCCCGCAGCATTCATTGACAGAAAAACTCTTTCTTCATTCGTCGTTGTATCAAATGATTTAACTCCCATGCGTCGTTTTGAGTATTTTCCTGTCTTTCCTCTTTTTGTATTCTCTCTTTGAGAAATGCATTGTAAATTGGAAATCGCGTTATTTAAAGGATTAGAGTCAATATGATCAATAACAATACCATCTTTAATCAATCCATAAAATGCTTCATATACAATTATGTGAACGTAATAGTTCTTTCTTCCAGCAGCAAATTGCAAGTATCCTTGATTATTAACAAAACCAATTGGCTTTTTCAGTCTACAGTGTCTAACATCACAATCAGCAGATATTTCATAATTAACAAGTATTGGATGTGGTATGAATTCTTGCTCTATTTATATATAATAATACTATTTGTCTAATTCATTATTTGCTTTAATTATAAATCTATTAATGTAGTCTTGAGGGATTTTTATGATTTTGTCTTTAACAGAGTCATGGTTAGGGTTAGTGATAGCGTTTTTTATTCGTTTATCATAATAACGTTTTAATTCTCTAAACCGCTTACCCCCACAATTGATACATAATTGAGATTTTCCTCTCACACCCACTCCACAATTTATGCATGGTGCCGGGCCTGTCGAATTATTTCTGACACTATGTAAGTGATATCCACAGAATTCACCTCTACACGATTTATTACATGGGGTTACTTATCCAATCATAAGCCATTTGAAATGATTCATTATATATAAACAAAATTTACTATTTAAATGTTTGCTTTATTTACATGAATGAAGAATTCAAGAGATTATCTGCAATCAAACCTTATAAAAATATTAAATTCAATCTTGATAGAACCTTCGAAGACGTACCAAAAGATAAAATATATAAAAGAAGTCTGATTAGAAAAATACGAGATTGTGTTCATGAGTTTAAACAGGACGGTGCATCACACACCTGGTCAATATTTAAAATTGATGGTGTTGTTGATGCTAGAATGAATGACGAAACAGCAGCTATGATACTATCACAACTTGGCAATAAAAGGTATTTTCTCAGAGTGAAATTCATTGTCAATTTAGAATCGGGCGATTGGGTTATAAGAGACAAATTTGAGCCAATTCTCAAAGATAAGACAACAGTTATTGTTAGCCGTGATTCCAGACAAGGGCTGTTAACTGGAATTGATAAACCATACTATGAAAAAGCGTATCCAGAAGCAGCAATTGTTTATGGGATGTATCCGTTAAATAAGAAACCTGACATTGGAAAACTAGCACCAATGAAACAGTCAACGTCAGTGGAAAAGCCACTCAATTGTGTGGCACAAAGTGTCATAGAACACTTTACAAATGCACTCCGTGGGAATAAATTAACCGATCTAAGACGTAAAAAAATAGATCAATGGGAGCTAACAGTGAAAGAGAACGGAGCAACTATTTCCGATATAGCTAGATTGGAAAAGTCGTTGAGATTTCCGATAACCGTTTCAACGATAACTGGTGAAGTATTATACGAATCGAAATACAATAAAAACGGAGCTCCAATCAAAATTATTGATCATAACAAACACGCATGGACATCCGCGGTTACAATATTCCCGCGAGACAGAACAGTGAAGTATATCCCAGGAGAATTTACCAAGGATGGCATTCTCTCTGAAGAAAGATTATTCGATGCTATTGCTAGTTTGTGTAAAAACGACCCTGTATCAGTATGGCTACTTCATAGTTTTGAAGATAAAGAATGTCAATTCAATCAATTTGTGAAACCTAACGGTGAATTATATCGTACTGAAAGTCTACATAATAGGATGAAAAATCTAGCAATAAGTCTCAGTGAAAACGCTAGCGTTTTTAATGGAAAATCCGACGATTACGAACAGTTACTTACAAATTGTTTTACAATTCCATCGGTTGCAGCTAATTTTGCAAGAAAGAAAAATAATTGGAAACCAACACGAAAAGAGTTTTTACAGGATGTTCAATCCAGCTGTCTGGAATATTATCATGGCGGTCTATGGAACGTTAAGTACAATCGTGAAAGTATGATATCAGTTGATATCGTTGCCTGTTATCCAGGAAGTTTTCTAGGATATGGATTCGCTGGTGAGTATTTTAAACGGTTTGGACATCCCACACATGAAATGACTCGCGTTGCTATTAATGGACCACTGCCTGATTTTGTCTTGACCGGTTTTGCTCGCGTAGTATCATTTGAATTCGCTGAAGGACTTCATCCGTGTTGTTATGTTTGGATTGGTAGATACATGGCTGAAAAGATGTGGTTACCAATAGTGTTATTGCGATATATGATTGATTGTAAAATGTTAGTTTCGTTGATTGTCAGCGAAGCGATTATCTCATATCAAAAACAAACCAATGTCTGGTTACCAGAACCAGAATGTCTTGATAGTATAATCGATAAGTCTAGAAAACATATTGATGCTGACGAGGAGTACATCATTGAATGGTCAAAAAGATATTTAATCAACGAAATAGTGAAGCAAAGGATCTCGGCCGAAGAATAATCGGTAAATTTACACAAGGTGGAAAAATATTCAACTTTAAAAGACAATCCTCACGATTGATTATAGATGATGCCGAATACGACTTCGTTATTAAAGATGCAGTAGAGAAAAATAGATACGCAAATTGTAAAACAGCCTTCTTGTCCAATAAACAAAGTTAGGTAGAATTGTTACTTACAGTGATAGAGAAATCTCTGCATATCTACATTTAAGGGCTTCTATGCTGGGTTATGCATCTATCAATTTATTTGCAATGATAAATAGATTTCCTAGTATATCAATTAGAGTTGCAATTGATTCAATGTATGTCGATAAAAAATATATCAAAGAGGTAACTAAATTTAGTAAAAGCGAAGAGACTTGGGGAACATGGCGAATTAAACGTGAAATACAATGCGATTATTCTGAATCAGCAGACCTTGAGATTAAAAGCAGTTACCTGAAAAACGATAATTCTATCAGAGAAAAATCCGAAGGATTTTCTATGTCTAAAGCACCACCGATATCAGATCCAATTTGTAGATATAAAACAGATTATTTAAACGGTTGTAGTGGATCTGGAAAGACAACACGAGTGATATAATTATATCGAGATAGAACGTCCATGATTGTACTCACACCAACCCATAGACTAGCGAGAGAGATAAAACAACGCCAAAAATCCAAAGGATTTTCCGTTGAAGCTTGCACGTATCATAGTTTTTTTTCGATACAAGGGCGATGCTTGGACTCCTGAGCAAATGGATGAAAAATTTATTCATGCGGTTATTATTTGGGATGAAGCATGTACTGTTTCAGAAGATGTATTAAAAATGTTTCTTGATTGGTTATTGCAAAATAATACAAAAGTTATATTGTGCGGCGATCATGGTCAACCACCACCATTTGTTGGTAGAAGTCCACATAATTGGTTAAAAGGATTTGTTGATTATTACGAAGAAATTGATACTGACTATAGAGCACTCGATGAGCAATTACATGAGTTTAAAAAACTAATTAGATTACAACCCGATAGAATTCAATGTGAAGTAGCGCGTGAAATAATTTCTGAAACGCCTATGAATGATTTTTGGGAAACATGGAGACCAAATGATTTTGTAGTAGCAAGTAGAAAGATAGTCAGAGACGCACTTCAGAAAAAGTTGTTTGAGCTACACAGGAAAAAAATCCCAACGTTTCCAGTACCGTCGTGTTATAGACCATTGGATACACGAAAGCAGAATATTGAAGTTGAAATTCCAGGCCAGACGGAGAAACAGATTCTAGTGTTAAATGATATTGTGCTAGTTGATATCAATGCTGTAGAAGATGCATTATGCGCTGATAAATCACCATGGATGCTTGGTTATGTAACAACAATACACTCGTCACAAGGATTGAACATCACGGATACAATTGATTGGATAGTTGATAGTCGCATTGAATGGTCAAATTTAGTCGATATCGCAGTGTCCAGAGTACGACGAATAAATCAACTACGAAGGATTGTTTTCGATGATGATTTTAATGCAAACAATGATAGCACTGATATTAGCATCATTAATAAAAAAACTCTCTGGTTACAAACAACAGGACAAAAAACAAACAACGAGAATTTGATATTGATTCTGAAGTAATAATCGCATTAAAAGAACAACAGAATAATTACTGCGCCAGTTGCAATTGTATAATGCACTGGCAGTATTCGGATAAAGACCCTCGACAATTCACCGTAAATAACAGTCTTGGTCATGTCAGAAACAGTGTGATGTTGACCTGTCTTGAGTGTAATAGACGTAACATAGCTAGTTAAGACCATGTGGCGGTAATTGAGTATCGTCCGGAATGACTTGTACATGTTCGCGTGTAAAACCACGCTGAGGTGCAGTTGAATCCAATCTATAGATTGGAGGTCTACCAGTTGATCGCGTTATAGTTGAAATTGTATGCGTATTAACACTCCATATAGGATCAGTAGCTCTTCTTTTACCTCCTTCAAGTTCTCCTGGTTCGTATAAATATCTCACAGTAACATCACCGAGAAGTGGCTGAGTGCTAACCCGCTGTGGTTGTTCGGGTATATATTTTTTATTGCAATATTTGGTTTCATAATAATAGTACGAGTAATCTCGTTATTTCACGCTGCAACTACACTCGGTAACCTTTGGACCCATTCACGAGATCGTTTTTCTTGGATGAATTCTTTTGCATATTGATATCCAAATAAACGTTCTGCAAGAGTTCGATTAAATCGTTCTACAATTGCCTGATCACGATGTAACGCAGTATATCCCCGTCGTATTGTAACATTATGAGTTTTCATTGTTGATAGAACAGCACCTTGAAACTCTTTGCCAGGATCAACTTGTAATAGATTTGGCCATCTTAGACGACCTCGTCTATAAATCCTTTCAAATGCAGAAGCGACTTCAGAAGCTGACTTTGTTTTTAATGGTTCTGCTTGTTTAAATCGACTCGCAATATCAACGACAGTTAGCGCGTATTTGTAACCATGGTCATGTGGTAAAAACAATAAATCAGCCTGATGAACTTCATTGGGTACGGTAACATCAAAATGAGAATAATTAATTTGTTTAGGCGGTGGTAGATAAATTTGCCATATAGCTTGTTTGTATAACCAATCTTTCGCAGTGGACTTTTTCACTTTTGCAACGTTAGCGAGTTTACTAATTGCTGTTTTACCCTACCAGTATCCTTTCGGAGAATAATAAATAGATTCCATACTATAAAACACTAATGTTTTTAATTACCAGCACCTAACACCAATTTGCCTTTCATAGCTGATTTGACCAACCATGAAGCCAATTTTTCTTTGAATGATTTATCGGGAATAGCATTTAACGCATGAATTAATGTTACATCCGCGAGATGTCTTTGTTGCAAATTATTACTTTTATATGCAACATCATGAGCATGACATGCCTTATCAACAGCATTTATCGGATACTCACCAGGCCGGGGCTGATTTTGATCATCAAGTCTGATATCTAATCTCGTTCCGGGACCACAGTAACTATATCCGGGAAGGTGCTTTTCTCCGGGGTATTTTGCCCATGGGGCTCCGGGGAGTTTTCCAAGTTTTGCGGCAATATCACCTCCGAGTTGTTTTTTTTAAAAATCTAAATTTTTTTGTACCACATTTTACACACTTACCAGTAAGCGCTAGTCTATTGCTTTTAGTTGTAATGGTTGTCTGATCGGTTGTATCAGTACGCTGTTTACATTTAACACAATAAAAATCCATAATTTATATATAGCGTTATGAATATAATTGATTTTTCAGCGACTAAAAGAAGAGAACCGGTAAAACACCACGCAGCGCTTCCGAATTCTGTCCGTGCCATTATAATCGGACCATCTGGATCGGATAAAACACAATTGCTGCTTAATTTAATAATGCGATTTATGAAGTGGGATAAATTATATTTAGTTGCACCATCCGTAGAGGATCAACGGTGCTATGAAGTGCTAAAAGATTATAATGAAAATGCATCAGAAATTAAAGGGGAAAGTGTAATTGACTTTATTACTGATATTAATGATGCACCATCAGTTGAAGATCTCGATGGAAACATAAACAATCTTGTAGTGTACGATGACGTAATGTTAGATAATCAAAAGAACCCTGCTAGAATATTTTCACGAGGTAGGCATAAAAACACTGACGTGATATATGTCACTCAACGGTACACTCAATTTCCAAAAGTGATTCGCGATAACTGCAATATTCTTGCTGTATTCAATGGAATTGATACACATACGATACGAAATATTTGGCAGACATGGTGTTCCGATATGGACTTCAATGGATTTAAAAATTACTTTAGTCATGCTCAGTCAGTCCCATATGGATTTATAACAATAAATATACATGACCCTCGCTCACGATATCGTATTGGACTTGATCAAATATTTGGTTAAATAATTTGTATTAATCAGCAGCAGGGAGGGCGAGATGACAACATATTTGCGACGTAGATGGCAGCAATTTTGAGGGTGGTTATGACAATGTATTTACGACAAAATCGCTAAGGCTCCATTTGTAAAATGGGGTCTTTATTTTTTTGTTTTTGGTTAAAATATGAGATTTCGTAGGAAGGCTCCATTTGGCATTCTGAGGCTTTAATCGATTTTGTCGCAAAAATTTGTAGGGTTCTCCCTCCCTGCTGCTATTCCAACAAC
>JAEAOA010001291.1:525000-800000 GCA_016746295.1 Potamilus streckersoni | reverse complement strand
TCTTTTTCCCTCTGTCATATTTGGAAGCTGATTTAAGTTATTTATAAGGGATCTCAGATGCTCTAGTGGTTGAAGGCACTCGCCCTTAACATCTCAATTCAGTCCACGTGGGTTCGAGTCTTAGCTTGGCCTGTGTGGATTTGTGAGAAAACTTGCTAGAAGCTTTCGCTGGGTCGGTGGTTCTTCTTGGGGGTTTTCCCCTACCAAATATACTGGCCACCATGTATAACTTGTCATGTGCTGAAAAATGACGTTAAACCCACCGAAACAAAAGCAAGTATTATTTATTTAATGTTTAAAGGTCTTTCTGCAAATATACGTTTCATCCAATTAAGATCACATATCTGTTTAGTGGGTTCTTTTCTTTTAATGGACGATATGCATTAATGTATGCCTTTTCAGTAAAAACAGCCTATTTTTTTTTTTTTTTTGCGATTCGGCATCATTTACTACCATACAGATTTCAAAGGCCCGACATATATTCTCAATAAACTGAGATTAAATCCTATCTGTGACTTTAGAGAGGAGGCGATTTAAAGGTTTATCTTTTTGGAATAAGAGTTATATTTATTAATGGACAGGCATCATTTGTGGACAATAATTCCAATGAATTATGTCTCTCACCACTGCGTAATGCAGAAGTTATGTTTTGGCTCTAATGATTGTTTACCTTGCCCACCATTATCATGAAAAGGGAGAAGTAAATGGAATCCATAGTTTTCTCTATAACTGTTTAAGATTTATACCACCAACCACCCACCCCAAAAAAGAAAAATGTAAATCATAAGATTTTCAAATGATTTGACTTTACTTGAGGGTCATAGGAGGTTAGGAGTGTTTCGATCTTGAAGGACATCTTACTGACTCTACAGACCAAGTATGATTGCTTAGTCCTTTTGCTTTGGACCTATTAAAATTAAATATCTCTATGCCATAAATATATCTCTGTTTGTATTTCCAATTCAGTCAATTGTTATGAACGTATTTTAATTGTTTAATTCTTGTATCTCTCGAGTAGTGACCTCCATATATGATGCTTATACTTCACTATTTGTACAAATATTAAAGGCACTGATGCCAGAAATGTCAGATTTGACCAAAGTCTCTCCAGCAGTGTCCGAGAAGTTTTGTTGCTTTTACATTCTGAGAAAGGAAGGTATATTTGTGTAATGTTTGCTAGGCACCCAGCTATAAGGTCAAGTACAAATTATAATATACCTGTCTTGGGAATATTACCGCGGCCTCGTGTTTGATCTATAAAGATTTCCGCGAGATTAGTGAACACTTACGCAAGGTTATCATGACCAGCCAGAGACCAGAAACTTGAGTCGGCAGAGGCGACCGGTTGTGTTATTTAACAACGGCTTGTCGTTATCACACCTATATGCTAAAGGTTAGTTCAAGGATCAAAAGGAAAGTCTACGGGGTGAACGGGGCGTGTTCTTATCATTCACCACGTTGACAGACAACGAGTGGGACACTGTTTCGCTAAGTTTGATTGGATTGGTCCACAGCGATATCCAATCAAAACTGAGATATAGGGCCTTATTTCAATTCAGATCCGAATAATACTTTCGGAAATCGTAAGAGTAATTTGGTATTCGTCTGGAATAGGGTTTACTCCGAGAAAGAAGCCACTCGCACGCTGGCGTAGAACTTGATTCCAAGCAAATACAAAGCTTCGAAAAGGAAGCTTTTAGGGGACAGAACTTCCGGTTCCATTGGGTCCAAAGTCTTCAAGGGTTGGAGACGGAATTGAGACTGTAGCCGACAGTCGAAGTCGACAGAAGTGTAGTCGTGGGGATAAGTGGAGGAGGAGGAGCGGAGGAGTCTAGAGAAAGTCGAAACGGAGAAAAGGAATTTGGAGAACTGTCTGGGAGGAAGACAAGGAATTGGGAGAAATAAGAGAGAAAGGATACAACATATGAGTAGAAATACAGGGAGAGGTAGAAATCAATATCACACTGCTAATCAAATGATGCAATAGGGTTATTATTGGGTCGAGTGGAAGGAGTGTAATTGGAACTTTGAGTCATTTGATTATTAAATTATTATTCATTTAATTTCATTGCTGACTGGGGGCTCAGAGCTTTACATACATCTTTCACTAAATTTAATTTCTAACAAAATAGAGCCCAGGTGAGACTCTTATAATGGTTTAAATAAAAAAAACTAGGACCACCCTACACAAACCATATAGTTCATCACAATTTGATAGTTAGACATGATTGTTTAAAACATATTGATGCTGGATGTCAGGAAGCTTTCAGTCAAATTTTGGTTGAATCATGTTCAGTGACTTTTGAGATGATGGTTTAATGGTGGTAAATTTAAATAACAGATCAGAATCATTTTGTATAAATTTTAAAAGTCATACTGACATAAATTGTCCTAAATTAAAATATGCAATCATCTCTTCTTGCTCTTGGAGGCTGTTCTGGGATCTCAGCTTCTTTAAAATATTTAAAAGAAATTAAAATTGCCTTTGAAAATATTTAAATTGACTTTTTCTGATTTTATAATTGTCCCTGGTATTTAATTTCACAGTTATAAAAAGTCACAGATGAAAATAGTTTTTGGTTTATCTATAGATAATAGTTTACAATGGGATGACCACATTGACAAGATTTGAAATGCACTGTCATCCAAAATTTCCTGACTAATTAAGACTCTAGAAATATTTAACAACTATTGTAAAAATTTTATTCATTCCTACAATGTATATATTCTCCCAACTATGGTTTGTTCTATTGGATAGGTAAACTGAGTTGAATCTCAGCTTGATAGGATTTATCAACTTCATAGAAGAGCAGCATTTGTAATTTTAGATCCCCCTATTAATTATTTTCAAAACTAAAATGGCTTCCAATATATCAACAGATTAATTCACATAAGGAAGCTCTTGCACATGAGTCTCTAAATGAAACTGCACCAGAGTACCTTCATTTTATTATATCCACCAAAACCAAGAACAGAACAAATGAATAAAAACTTCTAGTATTCTCTTACAGGTCTTTGGAATTGGCTTCCATTCCAAACTCTACAGAAAATATTACAATATTTAAGAAGAGATATCATGAGTATGTACGTGTTACTACCAGATTACAACAGAAAACAGTATTCATAATACTAAAGACATATTAAAATTACCAGTACTATATATTTGTACTCTCCTTTCAAAGAAGAATATTTCTTTATTTATGCCTCAACCTCCATTATTCAATTATTATTATTATTATTATTATTATTATTATTATTATTATTATTATTATTATTATTATTTAGTTGCATCTTTTTTAAAATACTTTATACATTAAACATACCCTTGATAATTTTTCCTGACTTCTGGCATGGATTTTAAAAAACTCACAAAATAGAAATTGTCCTCTTGGAATAAAAGACCAATTTTAAAGAAATTATCATAATGAGCATGTGCAAAATTCTTCACTCTTTTAATAAGTCTTATAGTTATGAAAGTAAGTCCTTTAAAGTTAGGCTGGTTGGGTGTGTTATTTTTCAGTATCATTTATAGGCAGGTCATAATTTTTTAAATCTGAAAGGTTTTGACATCATAATACACATTACTTTCTGCTTCCAGATGCTCAAGCCATTTGCTGAAGTGCTCCCTTAAATACTGCTCAAGCTATTTGTTGAAGTGCTCCTTTTAATAGTGCTCAAGCCATTTGCTGAAGTGCTCCATTTAATACTGCTCAAGCCATTTGCTGAAGTACACCATTTAATACTGCTCAAGCTATTTGTTGAAGTGCTCCTTTTAATAGTGCTCAAGCCATTTGCTGAAGTGCTCCTTTTAATACTGCTCAAGCCATTTGCTGAAGTGCTCCTTTTAATACTGCTCAAGCCTTTTGTTGAAGTGCTCCCTTTATTACTAACATAATAAAGCATGACTAAAAGAACTGAGTACATGGCAATGAATTTATCAAGAATAAAATTTAATCTTATAGTGATAGGAATTTTTGTTAAAGAAAGGCAACAAAATTCACAACAAAATTTCATATTTTTTAATCTCAAAATTCTGATCAATTAAGATTTTCTACACGAATAAATCATAACAATGTTAGCCATATAGTTCCTAAACTTATTATAATGTAAAAAAAAAAAGAATCGCACATAATAAATATTAAAATCAGTGAAACAAGTTATGATATTTCAAAAAAATATTACAATTATGCACAGAATACTATGCCTTAGCAAGTGTATAAAATAAATCAAAATAATTGTATGAAACATGGAAAAAAAATATTGGTAATTTCTTGATCTCTTACAAAAATGGCAACAAAGGCATCTACAAAAATGCAACAAGAGTACCCTGAAGGGACAGATACTCTGCTGGGAGAAAGATTTCAGGGATTCAAAATAAAACCATTTCTTTCTTTTAAATCATCTCTGATATTCTTCAGTGATAACAAGATTTTCAAATTAGCTGCTGTGGTGGAGATATTGTATGTCCAATTGGCACTATTTTCATTTAAACCAAGTAAACATCAAAATAAATCTTCATTATAACCATACATGCATGAGTAATGAGAGCATGGTTTTCAAGACAACTCTTATGGAAGGGATACTGGATATAATTGGCACAGTTTTCATTTAGAACCAACTAGGCATCATGAGAAATCTATGATGTTGATATATCCATGCATTTGGTAGAGTAGAGTAACAGTATTTTCAAAATGGTCATATTGAAGGCCAGTTTGCATCATATTTGTGATATCCCCACATTAAAATGACTTACACTAAAGAATAGTAACAATAACAAAATTTTCAAGATGGTCACTATGGTGGGACTATAAGGCATTAGAAAATTACCATTTTAAATAGGAACAACATGGCATTAAAAGTCCTCTGGTGAAAACCCTGTGTTCATGTTTTCAAAGAATAACAATAATATTTTCAAGATGGCTTCCATTATGGCAATATTGGGTATCAAATTTGTACCATTCCTATTTAAGACCAACTAGACATGATAAGAGGTCTTCTTGTGAAAGCTCAATGTTGATATGACCAGAAATCAAGGAGAAATAGCAATAAAATAATTTCCAAGATAGCAATTGTTATGGCCATACTAGATTGACACCATATTTATTTACGACCAACCTGTCATCATAAAAAGTCTTTTTTAGTACTAATCCAATGCTGAGATAACAGAAGAAGTAGTAGTAAACACATTTTTTATGATAGCCATTGTGGGAAAAATGTGTCTACAAAGATTCACTGTAATCCTCCAGTAGTTTGGAAGAAATATTGATAACAAACTTGCACTAACAGATGGATGGACAAATGTATTACAAACCATCCCATAACTTTTACGAGTTATGAAAAGTATAGCTCAAAAAAAAAAAGAGGGTATCATGATAAGACTCCATCTATTAATAGTAAAATTAAACCAAAACAAAACAAAACTGAAGACCAAAATTTCTACACAACTTACACATAACATTATTAAGTTTTGTTCTCTACTTGTGGAATACTATATCAAAATCTTGGAATAAGTTTATTTAAAATTACTAAACTACCTGTACTTAAAACCAGTGTGATAATAAATTTCCTTGTAAAAATATCTGGGATATATCTGCGGTTTGCAATTATGGATAAAACTCACTGTGTGATACAATAAAGGGTCCAATGAATGACTCCATGTGAAATGGTTGAATATTATTCTTTGTAAAGAAAAAAAACTTCGTAATGTTATCATTTTAAGAGTCCAAGCAATGCTAAATTAGTTAAAATGTAAAAGTGGATATAACCTCCAAGTATTTTTCTTGTGCAGTACCACTTGCATTATAATAAAGAAACTGTACAGGCTATTCTTTGGTCAGTTCTGTTATGAAGCTCTTGATTAAGAAAGTTATTATCAATGGATTTTATCAAATATGTATTTTTACTGCAAATTATTCTTATCTCAGTTTTAATGAGATTATGAGCAATATTGTGATTTAACAGTCACCCTAAAAAAAACGCTTGACTTGCTCCATAAGAAATCTAGAAGCAGCTGGGGGTGTTGAGTAGATTTGGACAGTGTAATTGAAGGAATTAAGTATTCTGAAATTTATATTTACTACTTAAAGACCTTGACACGTATATCTGTGCGTATACTTAACACTAAATGTTCTTATCTTTCCATAGTCTATTTATATTTATTTGTTGAATCCATTATTGTCTTTAGTTAAATTACTTGTTTTACTACTGCATGATACATTACACAGCACTATATGGACCCTGACCATTGTGTTATGGCAAGGTTTCAGTGTTTTGTATTTTGATTCTATGTTGAAGAATTTATATGCTGAAGAATTTCACTTACTGAGGAATGAATGAAATATGGAAGAACTTTGAACAATATAAGCTTTATTGTTATAGGTATGAAAATCAATCCCTGAATTTACTCAATATAGAAAGAAAATGGTAGCTGATTATGTTCCATTGTTATAGGTACAGAAAAGTTATCCCAGACATTACTTGAAGAGGAAATGAAAGCTAAGCTGTTTTGATATATCCCAAGATATTACATAGCAACACATTTTATATGGCAACATCTTCTACAAATCACTTTAACTTGGCAACACAAATACATACTGAGAATATGTATTAACTTTTACTACCAGTTTAACTACAAAACAATGATGAACTGATAAATATTATGTCTCGTGTCATAGGTAGAGAAAATCAATTTCTGAAATAACTTGAAGAGAGAAGACAAGAGAAGAAATGCAATGTTAACTGCTTAAGCCAATGTGACCCAGGATATTCTCTAACAACAGTGTCTATGGTAAAATATTCTAAGAGTAATGACACCAACTTGTCAACACATGTAAAATACCAAAACTGTTAAATTATGGAGAAAATACAAATACATTGTTCTGCAGAATGAATTTCTAAATGACATTTTATACAATTAACTTAATGATAAGTGGTATGCTTTTTGATTAAACAATCAAAAAGTATAGATAATATTTTATAAACAGTATACATTTTTCATTCTATAAAATCTGAATGAATCACCGTATGAATAAATTTCAAACTTAAATAGCAGTCATCTCCAATCTCCTTCACAGAACACTGCACAATCAGACACCAGGGAAATGTATAATAAGACTAATAAATTACTATTCATTGTGTTGAAGACAGATTTCCTATGTAACTTGTGCATTACTGCTCATCACAATAATTACTGATTCCAAAAGAAACATGAGCCCAAAGTGGGCGTCACATAGCTCACCTGTCTTCCATCTACCTTAAAGCAAAATGAATGGGCTGCAGGACAAAATCTATTATGATACTTGCTGACACTGAAATTTTTTACTAATGTTTCTTTTTATAATATGTCCATATCTGACCGAATACCATTTGTATAAATTTTAAAGTCTTCTGTGCCTTGATGCTTTCTGTCAAATTTTGTTAAATTCTGTAAAAAAAATAATATAAATATTTGTGTTTGTAACTTGTAATAACAGTAGTCATATTTCAAGGAAAACCTGCATCATTTGTAAAGCTTGAGAAGCTTCTATACCAAGAGGTATTGTCAAATGTGCTTTATTTCTGTGCAGCAGTTTTTCAACAGAAATAATTTTAAAGTTTTTCTAATTTTATCAAAAGCAGTTATACTTTAGAGCAGATGGGCATCATTTACAAATGTTTGAGAGACCTCTTGGCAACAACATCTTTAGTCAAATTTGGTTAGGTTCTTTTCAGTAGTTTATGAGAAGCAATTTTTAAGTAAACTTGTTTTTCTATTTTAAGTAACAACAGCCATATCTGATGGCAGAGTGGCATCATTTGTACAAGACAAAGGCCTCTATGCAAGAATGCTTTCTGTAAAATTTGGTCAATTTTCTTCAGCAGTTTTTGAGAATACTAAGGTTTCCCTAGTTAGAGTAATTGTGGTCATAACTAATGGCATCTTTGCACAAAACTGAACAAATATAGGTTTAATTTCTTTCTGATAAAAAAAATATAAGTTTATTGTGTTTTAAGTGTGTGTGTGAATGAAAGAAATGGGTTTTAATAGCATAATAGCACAATCATAACTACAGATAACAAGTTTAGTTCTGAAAATACAAAAAGGTCAGGGTGTACATGTGTGACCCGACCCCATTGCTGTAAAAATGTGACCCTGACCCCCATGTAAAAAAGTTGATAGAGCATGTCAGAGAACAAACAGCACTGTTTTCATGATATGTCATTAAAGTATGAAGAAAATCGATCAGGGAATTTAGAAAATATAAACAAATGAAAAACTTTAAACATAAATTTTCTTCTGACTGACAATGATCCCAAGTACCAAAAAAATCCATCATGACATTTATGTCAGCAAATGAAAATAAATCTGAATGAAAACCTTAATGTAAATTTCGTCACTGTCAGTAGGCCATATCATGATCTTAGCGTCATAACGACTCATATCAAGTAGGATGAGATTCTATCAAGGGTTTACAAAATATGAGAATAGAAAATGTAATGAAAACCTCAACACAAAGTTTCTTTGACTGACCTTTATCCCAAGGTAAAAATGGTAAATATGATGGCAGCATTTGATAATACATGGGTATTATCTCTACCAATTAACAAGCCTCATGCCTGGATGATTTTTGTCAAATCTGGTCAAATTCTGTTCACTGTCATGGGTTTTCCATTTCTAGTAAGGATGACCATATTTAAATGGTGAATCAGCATCATTTGTAAAACCCTACAAATTCATGGGTCAACTTGCTTTCTGTCAAATTTGGTCAAATTCTGTTCAGTAGTGTTTGAAAATTTGTTTTCTGATTTTTCTCTTTTTAGTGACAGTGTCCCATAACAGATTGTGGATTGGTATTTTCTGTAAAAATCTTAAAGTCTTCCTTGCTAGGATACATTCTACAAAATGTATCAAAATTCTGGTAAGAATTTTTTAGAAGTAATTATAAAATATTTCTATTTTATATTTTCATGACATCATTTGAACAATATTGAAAGACCTAAGTGCCAGCTGTCACCTGTACTCAATTTCTGTTCAGTACAATTTTAAAAGCTGGTTCAAGTTTATTATCTTTAGTAATGGTGGACACATCTGATTGTGTATTGGTGTGATATATACACAACAGAAAGGCCTTCATGCCGAAATGTTCTCTGCAGTGTCTGGTTGAAATTATTCTAGTGATTTTTCGAAAGTTTAAATATCATTTTATTAATGAACAAGGAAATGATGAAGCAAGACACAGTGAAAACCTTCTCACTAGCTCACTGAGCAAATCATGCAACCTAGAATTTGTTCCATCATCAAAATCAAAATTATTAAAATCCAAATAAATCATCTCTTTAAATGAGCAAAAAAATCCAAAGTATGTTTTGTAACTTGCTCAATGTTGAAAATGAATTACGAGTAAAGTTATTCAAACTTATTTATTATGGATACACTTGCTGTTCGTCATTCACATTATTGTGGATTATGGATACATTACTCTCTGCCACTCCTCAAGTTGTGGATTATGAATACAATGTTATTTACCATTCCTTCTGTTGTGAATTAAGAAAACACTGATATCTGCCATGTCCTTTGTTATATTTTATGTATGAATTGTTATTTGCCATTTCCCCTGTTGTGGATTATGGAGACACTGCTATCTGTCATTTCTCATGTTGTGGATTACTGAGACACTGCTATCTGTCATTCCTCATGTTGTGGATTATGGATACACTGCTATCTGTCCTTCCTCATGTTGTGAAGTATGGATAGACTGCTATCAGCCACATTTCCTACTGTGGATTATGGAGTCACTGCTATCTGTCATTTCTCATGTTGAGGATTACTGAGACACTGCTATCTGTCATTCCTCATGTTGTGGATTATGGATACACTGCTATCTGTCATTCCTCATGTTGTGGAGTAAGGATTTACTGCTATCAGCCACATTTCCTACTGTGGATTATGGATACACTGCTATCTGTCATTCCTCATGTTGTGGAGTATGGATAGACTGCTATCAGTCACATTTCCTACTGTGGATTATGGATACACTGCTATCTGTCATTCCTCATGTTGTGGAATATGGATAGACTGCTATCAGCCACATTTCCTACTGTGGATTATGGATACACTGCTATCTGTCATTCCTCATGTTGTGAAGTATGGATAGACTGCTATCAGCCACATTTCCTACTGTGGATTATGGATACACTGCTATCTGTCATTCCTCATGTTGTGGATTATGGATACACTGCTATCTGTCATTCCTCATGTTGTGAAGTATGGATAGACTGCTATCAGCCACATTTCCTACTGTGGATTATGGATACACTGCTATCTGTCATTCCTCATGTTGTGGATTATGGATACACTGCTATCTGTCATTCCTCATGTTGTGAAGTATGGATGGGCTGCTATCAGCCACATTTCCTACTGTGGATTATGGAGACACTGCTATCTGTCATTTCTCATGTTGAGGATTACTGAGACACTGCTATCTGTCATTCCTCATGTTGTGGATTATGGATACACTGCTATCTGTCCTTCCTCATGTTGTGAAGTATGGATAGACTGCTATCAGCCACATTTCCTACTGTGGATTATGGAGTCACTGCTATCTGTCATTTCTCATGTTGAGGATTACTGAGACACTGCTATCTGTCATTCCTCATGTTGTGGATTATGGATACACTGCTATCTGTCATTCCTCATGTTGTGGAGTATGGATAGACTGCTATCAGCCACATTTCCTACTGTGGATTATGGATGCACTGTTGTAATTTAATCTACCTGCTCAATATACTACTATTTATTACGAATATGATCCAGATGCAATGAACTCTCTCAGCTATAGTTTTGTTACAGTATTGAGATAACACATCTTCCATTTTTATATATTTTAATATTTTGGGTAGAATTATTTTATTATTCATTTGTTTATGGCCTCGAATTCATAAATGTTCAAGATTAAAACTCTTTCGGATAATGTTGAGGTTTCACAGACAGCGTTGTCATGCCAGCACACCATACTGCATGTATGGTATTTTACCATTACAACTGCCCGACAAGTAATATCTATGTCTTGCAATCCCTAAACAGCAAATACATTAAAAATGTGTCTGATAAACGATTTCATATTGATAGATAGGAAACCAAAAGGCCTCCATTTAAATTTAAACTACACGATATACATATTCACAAACCATAAGAAAATAGCTTATTTTGCAGACTGGTATATGTGAATAATACAGCTGGCAAAGGACAGAAGTAAGAAAATGTCCGGAACCAGTCTCACAGAACCATGGATTTTAATGGTTCCTCTGAATTGAAGAAAGTCTGAAGAATACACCTGCTCACTTTTCATCTACCCTCAGGCTTCACCTTTGTTGAGTCACAAACTCTGATTAGCTCTGCCTGTTGAAAGAACAAGGGTTGTTATAGCATACTTAAATGATTACCTCTTACAGGTCAATAATTTCTTTTGAAAATTTAAAGAGACCTACAATATGTTAAATTACTTGCTCTAATAAAACTCCCCCAATGAACAGTTTGTAAAATTTCTTTGAAACATATATTTTTTTATATTTGAAATAAAAGAACAATCTAACAATGGGAAATAAGAAAACATACACACTTTGCTTAATATCACCCAGATTAAAAACACATCCTTTAGCAGAATTAGTGTCAAAATTTTTCACATGTCTTTTATGGCAGCCATTTTTGCAGTCATATTGGTACCATTTTTATTCAGGAGACTAATCAACATAATTACTCTTCAGATGAAAACATATTGATACAGATTTCCAATTTAGGAGTAGCAATAAAAAGATACTGAAGATGACTGGTACATTGACAATACTTGATGTCAAAATACAACAAATTTTGTTTAGAACCAACTAGATACCATAAGTAGTCTTCTTGTGAAAAAATAATGTTGATATGGCTTTCTGTCTAGGTGGGGCTGCTGAAATAAGGTTCTGTAGTGGCCATTATGGATATAACATTGGGACTATTTTTAGTAAACCCGCAGGGCTAATAATTGCATGAAAACATATGACTAGAAATGCTGACAAGCCAATTACAGATAATTCCTGTATTGCTTAAAACGGATTCTGATTTTTTGGGGGGTTGGGAATTAACCGTATGTATGTATGTAGGTAGGTAGGTAGGTAGGTACGCAGGTATGTAAGTGCTTACATGTATTTATGTAATGAGGATGTATTGTTAGTAAAATTTGGTTTGTTGAATACATTGGTGAATAAAATTCTTTGTTTCTTTACCTGCCTGTGACATATAGAGAAATATCAGGAGTAGCCTTTGCTGGTAATCAAAAATCACCACTGCTTTTTTTATGTGTAGCTAGACAAAAACGTTGATGTTTTTAAAGGCACCATGTTGCTGGGGAAAACCCCCAAACAGTATAAATAAGTAGTATGCAGCCTAAAATCTATCTAGATTGAATAATACATCAAAAAATCACATCCAAGCTAGGAAATATGCTGTTAACTGAAAGTTAGCTTTTGATGACATTGAAGCTGTCACATGATCAAATCACAAGATAGGTTAGTTTTTATGAATGAAATTCAAAATGGCTGCCTCAGCAGATCAGGTCTTTATTTTTTTCTATGCAAAAAGCCAAGATTACTCTGTCTTTGATATGACTTGACTGACTGATCTGCATTTAATATTTATTTATATACTCAATTATAAGCTGAGTGAAACAGCAAATAACAAAGATCCCTATCTACTGTACCATAATGTGCCAGCATATCAGGGTCTATGTTGTTTGCTTTACTGATTATTCCTAACAAAAGGCATAGACCCAGATCATCTTGAGCATTATGCAATGGCAGATATGGGTTTGTGCAGTTTGCAGTAGGACTTCTCCTATACATAAGTATATATGGTAAATTTCCCAGCACTCCACTAGATACAAATATTGAATCACTAATAACTGCTGATTACTAAACTGATACTCTATCCAGTTTTTAAACACAATATCAAACCAAATTAAAAGATAAATATTTACTATTTATTGAGATTAATAATAAAAAAGCATTGAATATTCATTTCTGTGATGATAATGGGAGGTTTACCTGATGAATTGGTCCATGTTCTTCAATTGAGAAGGCAAACCCATCTGAAAAATATAAAGATATTTGCTTATTTCCGATATGTTCATCTATATCCTAATTATAATACAAGAAATATATTATACATTGCTTTCTCAAAAGAATAATAAATATAGCATTAAATATAATCTGCTCTGATAAATAGATAATTTATACGTTTTAAAGTTAAAAAAAAATATGGTAATTTTATTTTCATTATTATTTTTTAGAAGTGTATTGTTCCTTGAAATTAAAATAGATAAATGTACCCAACTGATTTAGATTGATTGACAGACTACTGGTTGGGACCAACTTTGATGTAAACTATAAAAAGAGTATGATATAAATGACACTAAGTAAGCATAAAGCTTAAATTTGTAATGTAATGTTTAAGAAAAAGCTATGTTATTAAATTTTCATAAAGGCTAAGATTGAATAGCTCAAAAGATCCAAAGAAAGAAAATCTGGATAGCCAGTTCCATAAAGCAAAATATGGGTTTTAGGGCAAAGATAGGTCACTGCTACTGCTAAAAGCCTTCTTTAATTACATTTTCCCAAAGCATCACACAATCAATAAGTAAAAATATCTATTTTTTTTTGTCCATGAAGCCACTACACAGCAAATAGATTTGGGTAGGAGATGGTCTAAGTTTTGAGTAATGGTGAGCAAATACAAAAGGAGAAAAAAAAGCCCAAACAGGCCTGAGATCACTCAGCTAAATAGCTGGCTGCCCTCAGCCATACAGATTAATGCAAAAGCAAATAGACAGGTACTCTTTCTAATAAAGATGCTTTCTGTCGATTTGAATCAGTTCTACTGAGTAGTTTATGATAAATATTTTTTATTGTTTCTAGTGTTTGAAACATGACCATATTTGATGGTCTGTTTGTATAATTTGTATAATCTTGAAATGCCTTTTAAGCCATCAAGCTTTCTGTAAAATTTAGTCAAATTTTGTTTAGTGGTTTCTGAAAATATGTTAACATTCTGGGGGTTTTATTCTTAGTAATTGTAGAAATATTTGAGAATAGATCAGCATTAGTTTTAGAAATGACACATTTTTCCCATTCTCTCCACATTTGAAGTTTTTGTTTAAACATTTTTTTTTTTAATTTTCGTGATGGCAATACTATTTATATAAAACTTGAATGCCACAATAGTTTATGTCAAATCTGGTTCAATTCTGTTTTTATGGTTTGAAAGAAAATTATTATAAAGTCTTTGTTTCAAAATATGTGTTGATGTCAACATCTGACAGCAGATCTTCATCTATAAAACTTCTGATGTCACAAAAATCCTTTTTTTTCTCAAATGTAAACAAATGTTCATGAGTAGTTTGTGAGATGAAGTTGTCCTATGGTATTTCTACTTACAGGAATGGCTGAATTAATATCACCTGCATAAACCTGAAAGGCCTTCATTCCAGAACTATAAAACTTTGGTAAAAAGGCTTGTTGAGTGGCTTTTGAGAAGTAGAAAACAGCACCCACTGAATTATGCAAAACTTACAATAAACAATGTATGCAAGGCCACAGCATATACTCAAATGGCCTACCCAATGAACTATGCAAAACTTACATTAAACAATGTATGCAAGACCACAGCATATACTCAAATGGCCTATGGGCAGGTTGGCTAAAAACTGCATAATTTTTGTGAAAAAAAATTGCTTGTTTTAAAAAAATGATGCCTAATATAATGGCCAAATCAAACTGCCCCTGACCCATACACAAGCCTCCAGATACCAAAAAATATAACAATGTAATTATACCCATCTGATAACTAGGATTTGTGAACAGTTCCCGATTTTCTATGAAAGGTTAAAAATGAAGAGCAATTATTGATTCAATAGTAACAAATTTTCTGCTGAAATTTAGAGTTCAATATTTAGAACTGTCTTATTTAAAAAACAAATTCTGGCAAATGTTACTTATACTGAATTATATATATTGTAATGATATACTATAAGGAATGGAACCCAAACTGGATATATAAATTGGATTACTTCAAAAGTTCCCAGATGGAAGGATTCAGTTATATAAAACCTATCCATTGCCAGTATCTGTGGATGTTGTTGTTATTGTTAATGCCATTTTTCAGCACACGAGAGGCTATACATGGCAGCCAGTATAAATGGTGGAGAAAGAACCCAGGAAAACCCCAGAAAGAATCAATTTACCACAAGAAGCTACTGGCAAGCTTTCTCATGTACCCATACTGGCAGAGCCCAGTATCTGTGGTATCAAGTCTTGTAAATGTACACCACAAAAATACAATGAAAGTGAATTATTAATTTTTTTCAGTATTGGTAAAAAGTAATTCATTTTCCTTCTACTCTGATATAATTATCTCATAATAATTAATGTAAATAAACAAAACAAAATATATTTGTCCCTAGAACATTCATTAACCCCCCCACATTTTGACTAGATCAGTTTTAATGTGGTATTCTATCCAATGAACTGATCTCACATCAAGTACTTGCTTTAATGTTTCTAAGACTGGCACTCTGTTTCTGCTAGCAATCAGAAGTTGGACATCCTCAGGTGACTGGTTTATATTAGTTCATAGTTTAAAGGAAATGAGATTGAAAATGAACTTTCTTTCTTTTTAATCAGAGTTGTGAACTTGCAGATAAGTAAATAAAATCAGTGTGCTCAACTTTCATCATGAACCTAAATGGTTTTTTTTCCAAAGTATTTCTTTGAGTACATGTGTTAAGATACTGCAGGCAATTACTGTGTTACTTGCTTATGAGTCATTGCCATCACATAAAGCCCCAGCAAATCTGGGTCTGTGAAGTTTGTAAGGAGTAATCAGTAGAACAAACAACATAAGCCCTGATCAGCAGGTGCATTTTGCCACGGCAAATCTGGATCTTTCTTGTTTGACTTGAATTAAAAGTGATTTGAGACAGCAAGACAGCATGACTAGAAGAAACATACAGGATTAAAAATGTTTTAAATGGATGTTAATAAAAATAGAGACAAGCATATCCTATGCATAAGCATTAAAGTTGAAAGTTCTTACATTCATTATCAAAACATGTAATGAATCCCAATAAATAACTAAATGCCCAGGTGAGAAATAAAATAAGTTTTCAAAAAAGGTTATGGGTGGCATTATAAGGATCTATAGGGTAAAAAGGTTCTGGATATCTTAGGGAAGGTAACTGATGGAGCATACAGAATTTTCGCCGTAATAATGTTCGTCTCAGCTCCATCAGACTGTTGCCAGCTATGACTAAATAAAAGTATGTATACTTTTAATCATGTATCATAGTTTATTTTCGCATAGTCTATAAAAATATTTAAAAAGTTCAAAGTATCCAGCATGCTAAAGCATGAAGACATGTGTGCAAGTAATCTCCCAATAACAGGACAGTACTAACAAAGTGCCATAGGCAAGTAGTTTCCCCTTGACATAGTACTAACAAAATGCCACAACCATCACATTATTTATTGTATTAACATTGTTCCATGATGATATATAAAAACCTGCATTTCTTCAAGATCTAAAGGTAAATGTTAGACATATACCACATATTAAGATGGCACACAGAATATGATACAATACATTATCAATATACAAATCAGTCTAATGGTCTTTTCATCTTTCAAAAGGTCTGTCTTTGGTGGGGTAGTACCATTTTACATGTTGATATTTTGGTTGTATTTCCAGTTTGCTGATTATGGAAACAGACTTATCATCTGTTCATTTGCCATTCTCATCCTTGACAAGAACCCCTCCCCCCAAACTTCCAAACATACTACCTGTTATTTATATCATTTTAATTCAACCTTTTAAGCAATTTCAGGCTGCTCCATTTGATCAGATGCAATACTCCTTCTTGTCACTACACCCTTTGTTTAGCACTGCAAGAATGCTATAAAAACTTCTTATATTTCATATCTTCACTTAAATTTGGAAGGCATGATGATGTTATCTTCAAAATAAAATAGTGCAATTTCTTTGACTAAGGAAAATCTTATCTAGAACAAAATCCAAGTAAGGGAATGGTGATGACTAACAACCAAATCTATCACATTGTACTTACTGACAATGCAAAAAGACTGCTAGGTCACAGGAATTTGCTTTGATCAGTAAAAAAGAGAATTACTGACAACACCCACTCACCTTTGACAAATTAAAAAGGTGACTTTAACTCATTTGGATTGGAATTTGCCCCTTTGCCAATTCTGCAAATTATTTTTCTATCCCACTGACATAGTCAGTTGATGATTATGTATGAACATAAAAGAAGACATTACAAACTTGTTCCCCATGTTACTTAAGTAAATTACAGATCACGTAACAGCCACTTTTGCGTGAATCTTATGTTATTTTGTATCTGTTTGGGTCTAGTTTTGATGCAATACATCTGGTGTATCAGCAGTGAATAACCTACAGATAGTTCTGATTGGTTGCCATTGTTTTACCTCAGACATGAACAAGAAACAGCAACCAATCAGAACTGAATGTAACATGTTTTACTGCATGACATATGAGAGGCATAGCCTTCCAATTCAATCCAAGATACCAAATGATAGTGAAGCTTCATACAAAACTGGTTATTAAATGATTTGTAAAACATTTAATTCACACATGGGGAACAAGTCTTGAATGTTTCCTTTATGTTGATATATATTATCAGTGGTTGAGCATGCTCATGGCATGAAATTGGCAGAGACAGGTGGGTGGGTGGGTGGAGGCAGATCTGAAACCATGAGTTAGTCACCTTTAGTTAATTTTTAGAAATGGGTATTTGTCAATAGTCTTAATTTTATTTAAAAAATCTGACAGAATTGAGAACAACTGCCTGCAACAGTTGTTTCAGATCAAACTTCTTCTGAAATAAAAAACAGTAAACAACTAATAATTATTCCTGACTGTGGAAGTTTAAAGTAACTTGTATAGAGTGAGTATAATTTTGTATCGATTCTTCACCTCTTGTATCAATTATAGTGCTAATATGGAGAAAGTATCAATGCATCAATATATCAATTAATCATTTCACCTATTGAAGTATCATGATTTAACAGTTCGATGAAAATCATAAGATTTATTAACAGACACTCAGTATTAATTTATGTAGAAAACATTTATGTTGAAATGCGATTCAAAATGACAATTATTTCAATTTCTATTTGGAAACACTGAACACGAGTACACTAGAATGATTTTTCTTACAAGATATGCATGCAAGCAAATGTGAATATATGTATGATTTATAATCAGTTTGTAGTTAGCAGATAAAGAAATCTAGAGTAAATAAATGCATTTAGAATGAAAAAGGCATGAGAATGTGCATCTTGTCAAAGCAAATCCTAGCATATCAGGGTACAAGCTTTGGAAATATTGTAATAGTTACCAAAGTCTATATTGACTATAGCAGCTGGTGAAAGCGTTATAAAACACTCAAAAGCTTTAAAACAATCTTAACACTATTGATGCCAACAGCAGTTTTGTCATTACCAGAATAGTGCTACATATCACTAACCATTCATATTTTATATATCTGCTTATAAGTCTAACTGCAAACAATATAGACCCTGATCTATCATCACATAATGTGCCAGCAGATCAGCATCTATGTTGCTTGTTCTCTTGATGACTAATAACAGACTGCATAGACCCAGATCTGTCAGTCCATTATACAATGGTACATATGGGTCTGTGCAGTTCGACATATAAGCAGTATATAGGGTAGGTTTAATAAAAATTGTTTATGAATGACCTCTACTTAAAAAGTTTTCTTTGAAAAATCCCCAGTTAGTAAGTGGAAATGTCTTTTTTTTTAATTCACAATCGCACAATCAAATATGTATGAAATTCAATGATATTTGGGCCAGAAAATGAATTAGGATTCAAAATCTGTTTTCAATATCTTAAGATTATTACATAACTATATTTTTACAGTATTTTTTTTTCTTAAAAAAAAACTTGTCCAATTATATTAAATTATAATGAATTTATTTACAACATGGCCTCACAAAAAAGAAGTTATTTTTCATGTCTAGAACAAATCTGTTATAATTTGCCAAAAGTGATCATAGGGGACCTGGATGGCAGAGTGGTCAAAAGTGCTTGCCTTTACCATTTACCACCAACTCACCTTTGTCCATATGGGTTGGAGTCTCAGGCTAGGTCAGTGTGGACATGTGAGAAAGCTTGCCAGTAGCATCCTGCGGGTTGGTGGTTCTTATTGAGGTTTACTGTGATTCTTCTTCCATTAGTTATACTGGCTGCCATTTATATTCGATATTTTGCTCTGAGAAATGGCAATAAACACATAACAACAACAGCAACATGTTACAGTGGTCAGACCAAATGTTTTAAATGACTCATTCTGATGTGTAACTCTCAATGTTGAATAAGCTGTACTGGCAATAAATCTGCAAGAATACCACAAAAAATCCACAGAAAATTAAACAATATTCTTGCTTTTCTGTTGGGTCCTACAACAAACAAATATACGCTGAAATGCTGTCACAAAATTTGAAGGCAGATCAGGGTCTATGTTGCTTAATCTATTTATTACTTCTGACAAAATTTATAGACCTATTAAATTTTTTCACCAGTCTCAATAAGAAAAACACATACAGGTGCACTGTGCCATGATTGATATTTCCCTGTCATCAATACATGACTTAAATCATGTAACTTGAGCCCAACACTCACAAATGTTCTCCAACAAACCTAATGTTAAACTGCTGCAGCAACTTATGCTGTAAGACAAACTGAATTTCAAAACACTAAATATAATCAGATATTTGATATTGCATATGATCTATTCTGAGAAAACGTTTTTTATTGGCCACATATAGCAACTAACAACAGGTACCACAGTACAAACTCCGTGCAGAGAAACTTTAGGAAATAGTAAAAACAGTTAAACTCACCATAATGTCTAATTACTGTAAAAACTGAGTTGAAATATTCAATATGTATGTAGGCATAGGGTTTAATAACATGTCAAACACAATCATGGCTATGTCATATCAGATAAAAGTCCCCTTAAAAAAATGTACAAATTGTAACACAATTCAGAAAGCTACATCCATCTATATAAACAAGTAGTCTTACAAGATAAAAGGTAAATATGTTAAAATTCATTAGCAGGTAATTAAAATAATAAAAAAACAGGTAAAAAAATATAAAATCCTCAAATTATAGAGTAAAAATCTATTATAAAAATTACATTCATTAAATGTGCAGGATTTTTTGTTTGTCATTCTGCTACACTAATTTAATCAATAATTTTGGTTTGCTCTCAAACATATATATATGGCTATATGGTGAATTTTAAATTGAAACAATCATGCTCATTATATACATTATAGCTTGACTTTCCAAACCAGTTAAACAGATGTAACTGGAGTTTACTATGTTTTCCGTTAAACCAACACAGGCAGCTGCATGATTAACATTTTAAGGTGATTGCTATTGATGCTGGACTTGTATTACTAGTATCTATAACAAACGTCTTTAATTCAGTTCTATCTTTTCAAAGGGAAAAAGTTGAGAATATGAAGAACAAAGAAAATCAGAAACTGTCTACATTGCATTATATTTAACAATGGCTAGAAGTGCTCAAATCAAAAGCATAGCTGGATTTACCTCTCAATCTCTTCTGGAGAAAAAATATGTTCTACACCTCATTCCAGAAGGAAACAAAGCTGTTCTAAGTGGTGAATTTATTTAAACCTAACTTAAGTTACCTATTTGCTGACCAATGTAAGGGTCACAAACTACAACATTACTGTATTTTTATAAAGACAAAATATGATGGAATCTGTATAATTCACTAGCATCAATTGCAACAGAAGACAGCTTGTTCAATTCTAATGTGCAAAACTGACCATGCTTTATTGTGGATTCCTATCTACTTCAGCAAAGACAGTTGGTCCTATTCTGCCTTGTGACCCAAGTTCAACATTTGTGCAGTACAGAGGTCTCCATCTTACAAGGCCACACACTCTATTTATAAGGTGGTTGCTTTTCATAATGTGGATAAAGTGGTCAGAATGTACTACTTTAGTGTCATGCATCTATCAGGAGTGGCCACTAATGAGAAGAGTCTCTACAGAAGCTGACCACTGTATATGAATTCAAAAGACAAATGTGATGTACACAATAATACAGTTTGAAAGTGTGATAAGTGCTAGATTTTATTTTGAATTTGATTTCTGCCCTTCAGAAGGTTAATGTATTCACTGGAAGAAAATGCTTCTAATTAATTTTGGCTTTTCTTTGCATAGATTATGTAAATCATAGTGCTTTATGTCAGCAAATTCAGAAAATTTGTGTCATAAAATGTGTGTATATTTTACTTTATTTCAAAATGTAGTACCACATGATTCTATTAGCTTGGATGCAATTTTTGTTACTGTAATTGTCATGGGTTTATTTTATGCTTGTAAAACTTTTATTTACAGTTTTATATAATCAAGCTGTATAAGCCTCATCCATACATTTGCTAATGTGCAGATATGTATTTTTTGTGTCAGATCTAATTTGAGTTAAAGGGTTGGTGTTGGTTGGAGGTTGTAAGGTGCTAAATCAGAGAATACAGTGCTTCAGCTAGGAATTTCTTACAGAGGGGGGAACAAAAGAGGTACCATTAGGTGCACTTTTTAGAATAAGGATCCTTCCCTGCAATAAAAGACTTTAGACCAATTATGAAATATATAATTTAATCTTCTCATATTAGAAACAATCAAAAGTGCATTCATATATTTATCTTACATTAAATAAACTAAAAATAAGTGGAATAAATCAAAAAGAACTTTATTAGGTGTTTTGGTGATTTGGAGAGCAGCCATGGGGCGAGCTTTAGAAGGGTAAGAAGGTGGGGGACTAAGGGGTACTGTGGGCAGAGAGGGATGAGCTCCTCTGTTTTAATCTAGCTGGAGCATTGGAATAATATTCCATGAGAGCAAAGCAAACTTACGTGATGATGTGGGTGATGGAGCTAAATAAGTAAAACCAAGAAAAAGATGTAAAACCAACAAAAAGAAATAGATGAAACAAAATGAATGCAGAGGTTGCATGCCTTGATAAATTTCATAAAGTTTATATGAACTGATTACTCCTATCACATGACAAAAATGTGTAATTAATAAACTATGAAAAGTTGTTATGTTGTACGACTTGAGTTGCATTTAGACACTTTAAAATACTTTATAGATTCAGTGATTTTGCACCAAAGAGCTGGAAAAGTTTGTCCAGCAAATCAAAACACTGGGAAAGTTAAATCTGATGCAAATTTTCATGAATTATAAATAAAACATGAATAAAATTTGTTTTCAGGTGCAATGTCTTTGCAGTCACTACCTTCAAAAAGTAGAAACATTTCTTGACTTTTTCCAGCTTGTCTTGTTTGTCATAATATTGCATTTGTTCTATACAGAAAATATGACACTGGTTTATCAGTTATGTCATGTGATATGTTATAACATCAGTTATAAATTATGCATTATGACAGATTAAATTGTATTTAAATATTGATTTATCCAGATAATCACTATCCTGAATATTTCAATCATCCAGACTGAGTATATTTCAATTGAAATCTAAATTGTGTTCCTTTCTCCATTAATAATAAGCTAGAGAAAATCTGTTTCAATACATGTGGATAAATGATGTTTCACTGTAGCCATGTTGCTTCTAATCTTTGAGTGTAAACCAAAGCTAATAAATAATAAACCTAATAATAAATAATAATAAATAACCAAACCTAATAATAAATAAAACTAATATGTTTGTGCTTGAGATTTTGTTTCAACTAATCATAAATAACATTACTTTTGAGGGTTTGTTTCTGACTGTCGGATGTCATAATTTACATTACTTTTAAGAGCTTGATTCTGATTGGCTGATGTCACAAATTACATTACTTCTAAGAGCTTGTTTCTGATTGGCTGATATCCACCATCAAATCAATCTCATAATCAAGACCCATTTTTTATGATGCCTAGGTCAAAATTTCACCAAACTTGATTTTGAAACTTAAACTAAATTGTTGCACAAAGATGACAACAAACTATGAAAATAAAAACACTAAATTGCTAAAGTCTGGTATACATTTCATAAATTAGTCTTTGTAAACAATCATAGCAATTTTGTTTTGGGCCATTACAAAGTTTTGTTCTATTTTTAACAATCTTTTTGTGGATATAAATTTTGTTATAAATAAATATGTAAAAACAAGAGTACCTTGAGCAGCACATAACATGCCCATCTACTGACTTTTCCTATTAATGACCTTGACCTCTGAGTTAGAGATGACTTCTGATAAGGTGTGGATCAGGTGAAAGATTTATCATAATACATGTTAAAAAGTGCTTGCTTGGATAAGAAAACATGCCACTAACATACATTATCCTTTTTTGTGACTTTTGAGAAAGAGGGTACCTTTGTGAAATCATGCTAAAATTTCATTAAAATATCTTCAATGGTTTAAAACAGTGCTGTCCAACATATTGCCTGTGGGCTGATTTTAAATGTCTCACCAGAGCTCTAGCAAATTTTTGTATATTTATGTAAAAAAAAAAGTAAATGGCCTACTTTCATTTCATGCTGCAGCCCTCGGCTTCAAGAAATATTTTTCAGTGGCCCACGGTGTCAGTAACGTTGGACAGCACTAGTTTAAAACATTATATTCACACATGGACAGAGCTCACTGATTTATATCTTCCCCTGGCATGAGCTTGACCTTGAGGCATGTGGCATGGCTATGTGACATATTTTATAATCCTGATATATAACTTGTTAAAATTTCATTAAAATATCGTCAATGGTTTAAAAGATTATTTAGGACAAGGACTCATTTCAAAATTACATTTCCCCATGAGGCTTGGGATATGGCCATATTATGCAACAAGTGATCTATATGATATATAACTTTCATTTAAATATCTTCAATGATTTAAAACTTATACGCCAGACCAGGATAATTACATTTTCCCTTGTTGTGACCTTGACCTTAAAATGGGGACATAGTTACTGCATGAGACATACCATCTATACATGATATTTATAAATGCCAAGAGCTACCTCCAAATATTTTAAGTACTTCAAAAGTTATACTCTGGACAACGACACAATTATATTTTTCCTTACTATAACCTTGACCTTAAAGAAGGTGGCATGGTTATGGCATTTGACACTACCATGCCACAACACATATCTGGATGTAGTTTAATGAAAATCTCTCCAACCATTACAAAGTTATGGACTGGAAAAGCAAATGTTGATGGATGGACTGACCCATATATTGCTGGACAATGCCATAAGAAAAGTTTAAGATAAGACAGGCAGGTAAAAATTGTATTTACTTTTGTTAATTCTTATGTAAAAATATCTAACAAAACATTCTTTTATAAAAACAAATACAAAACTAGATTTATGTCCATACAACATGCATGTCCCCAATACAGACTCAAAAGAATCAAACATTTTTTTTATGGCATATAAAGGTTTTTAAAAAATTGCTATTAACAGACTGAAGATCTAGTCTGGTCTTCCCCATATGAATACAAAAAAAATATGCCTACAAAATGTATTTGCCTACCTCAAGTAATTTTCCTTAATCATGCAAACAACTCCAAAATGTTCAACAAGAGGCCAAATTGTGCCTAATATTGTTCACCTAGCTTATTTTAACAGACCATTTCATATAGTAGACTTGTGTAGCATAGTGTAGGGGCATACATAGATACATACATAAATACATAAGTACTTACATATGTATGTATATACATAATCAAAACTCAATGATATAAACCTATTTAGCAAATTTTAAAAAACTGAGTGAGAATTAGATTATCTAGATTTTAGGAAGCTCAGTCAGTCAAAATCAAACCTATCTCATTAATATGTGCAGATCTCAAACTAATTATACAGGCCACATGTATTTAATGAGTAGAAGAGAAATCTCATAATAAATCATACTGAGACTAAGCAAAGGTCTTAATAACAGGAGACTAAAAGTCTGATTAATATTGGGTCAGAAATAGTCTGAGTCATAAGACACATTAATATGTACATATTTGTTCACAGTAAAACTTGCTGGATACGGTGATTATTGAAATTGTGTTGACAAGCTCAGTCTATCAGATGTAACATCATCTCTCACTCATAACTGACCAAATGCAGAATGTAAGATAGTTCTTGCATACTAATTACATGGTCCCACTAAATTAAAACCTATAATATGCTACATGATAAACATTGTGACAATATCTGGACTAGCTTGTCTTGCCAATGTTTTATCTTAAAATTTTCAACTTTACAAAGTCACCCTTCACTAGCATCAGAAATGAAGAGTGTTTCAAAAACATGGACATGTACCATCTGTGAAAATTCTAAAATTTGATATTTCAGTTGGTACAAGTCTTGTGTGGAGTACACATATTTGTGCATACAATGAACATAAAAAAATTGCTAAAGTTTATTGTAAAATTGTAATCTGTCACTCTTTAAGTCTAAAAAGTACTGAAGCTTGGGATTAGATCTGTCAATTTACATTTGAAGAGATCACAACATCAGCCAATAAAATCCAAGATGACCTCATGACTCTAGTTCATAACTGAACTTTTCTGAGATCCTGACTACATATAGCCATATCCCATGTCTAATCAAATCTGGATCAGCAATTTGGCCTCCAGGTGATAACATGCTCAAATTAATCAGACCTAAGATCATCACATTAATATAGTAGAAACTTAGCTTCCAGAGTGCTAACAAGTTTAGCCAAACAGTTACAAGATTGTTTCATGAATATATGTGGATTTTGCTCATTATCAATCTCTCTACCAAGATCATAATGGTACAAATCCTAATACAAGTTAAATAATAAACAAAAGAAAAATGAGATTAGAAATAGTATCCAGTGTTAAGAACCTGAGTCAATCAGATGCATGATCATCTTATTGTTATGCATGGATGCCACTTACTGAGTTCATCTGAGACCTTTTGTAACTGCTCCAGTGGCATAGTGGTTAGAGCATCCGCATCAGATGCGGGAGGTCGTGGGTTCGATCCCCCGTCGAGTCATACCAAAGACTTACAAAAACGGTACAAACAGCTGCCTCGCTAGACGATCAGCATTAAGAGGTCAGTGTTAGGACTGGCTGGTCTGGTGTCAGGATAATGTGACTGGACAGGACATCATGCTACATGTCTGCAACATGATGCCCCAGTGCTAGACATCACTATAAACTGCCAAACTGCAGACATTGTAGCGATATGACTGAAAAAAATTGCTAAAGCTACGTTAAAAATCATAATCACATCACATCACTGAGATCTTTTGATTAAAATTCAATATTCCAAATCTGATTAAAGACAGATGAGAAATATGGACTGGTAACAAAATTGACAAAACTTTAGGAAATGTCTACTGGGTATCTGTTGATCCTTATGATCGGTTGCCCAGGCACCTAATCAAAAGGGAAATTATATTAAATGTCAACCTAAACTGCTTGGTTGTAGGTTCATACATGCCAACCCTCAGTGTAATCTGAGCAAAACAAGAATAATCTTTATTTTACATGCCATAATTACAAAAAAAAAATGAAAAATGTCCATTTATTTTTGTTACTTATCTGGATCTGTGGTTAGTTAAAATTCTTGTCACAAATCAGCTAAATCCATTTGGATTAGTACAAGAATACAGACACAAAACAAAATGATAAATTATTTATACACTACACTTTAACTAGTCTAAATATCTAAATTTTGCTTAATGGTCCTTAAGTCCACAATTCTGAATACTGCAGTTACATTACTGTCAAATTCCTTTTTCAAAATTCTGTAGAGTGTTATTGATTTGTCCTTTTCTTTACAGAACATATTCTTCAGTTTAACAAAATCCCTCTACTAACATGTTTCCGTCATATTACATCTAATATTACAGTCACATTGATAAAGCCCATTTCACTTAATATTTGGTGCTTTTAAAATATAATGAATCTGCAATGCATGGTATCAAATTGAAGAAACCTGTTTTCTTTGAAATGTGCAATGTACAGTTACAATAAATAGAAAATAATAAAACTATTTTAATGCACATGGCCAAATGGTCATAAATGTTGAAAATATAAGATCAGCAGACAGTGGATAAATGTTTTGTTGCCAACAGTCTCACAACATGGCATATGCATGTACAGTATTGGCATGTGCATGTATAATATCAGCATTTGTACATGTATAATATATCAGCATGTACATGTATAATATTGGTATGTGCATGTATAATATCAGCATTTCTGCATGTATAATATATCAGCATGTACATTTATAATATATCAGCATGTACATGTATAATATTGGCATGTGCATGTATAATATTGACATTTCTGCATGCATAATATATCAGCATGTACATGTATAATATATCAGCATGTACATGTAATAATATTGGCATGTGCATGTATAATATTGGCATGTGTAAGTATAATATTGGAGGTACAAGTATAATATCAACATTTGTGCATGTATTCTATGGCATGTGCCTGTATTCTATCTATGTGCATGTATAATATCTGTGTACAATATCGGCATGTGCAAGTATAATATATGTGTCCATGTATAACATTGGCATTTGTGCATGTATAATATCAGCATATACATGTACATGTGCAATATCGGCATGTGCATGTATAAAATCTGCAAATATATTCTGGACAAACTGGGGTGATCATGATAGAAATGAGACAATATACCTCAATAAACATACAAAAATCTTGCAAGAAAGGTTTTCTTGAAATAACCAAAGTAAACAAGCAGTAGAAATAAAAAGGACTAAAATATTTATCAGTGAATGAACAGGTCTATAAAAATATAACATTTTGCTAACATCTAAGTACAATCTTTATTTATGCTTGAAATGAGTGACATTATTATAAATTTAAGTACAATGCAGAACATGTTTATATCATAATATGCCAGGAGCTATACAAGTGTCCCATGATGGAGGTAAGTCTGCTTTTCATTGCTGAATATGATGATGATGATGAACTAACTCATCTACCATCTATACTTGTTTATAAGTTGGGTCAAATTGCAAACAACAGAGATCCAGATCTTCTCTATCATAACTTGCCTAATGATTAGGGTCTATGTTTTTATTCTACTGATTACTCTTAACAAACTGCATAGTACCATATTGCTGGTGGATTAAGCAATGGCAGAAATGGGTCTGTGCAGTTTGCAGTAGGGCTTGTGAGTATATATGGTATGAGTATATATGGTATGATAAGCTCTGTTCAACTCAAATCAGTCAAATTACTATGCAAGTACAACAGTTATATAAATATTTTAAGACCAAATTTGTATTTGTCTTGCTATTCATTTTCATAATTTTATTTTTCTCAGTCTATCACAAAAGAACAAGAATTCGAAAAAGGCAATATCTGTATTTGCATGAATATAATGTTTGTATCTTTAATTATTACATACCAGTCAATATACTGTTATCTAATATGATTATGTTTTAACATGTGTGTGCATGTGTATGTATGTGTGTGTGCATAATGCACAGCTGGATATACATGTGTGTAATGCAAGGCTAGGTATACATGTGTGCATGTAGTGCACTGCTATGTATACAAATATGTATGTAATGCATTGATAGATATACATGAGTGCAATACACAGCTAGATATACATGTTTGTGTGTGTATAATGCACTGTTAGGTATACATGTGTAATATATTGCTAGGTATACACAAGTGTAATGCACTGCTGGGTATACATATGTGTGTGTATAATGCATGGCTAGGTTGACATGTGTTATGCACTGCTAGGTATACATATGTGTGTACTGTACTGTTAGTATGTGTGTGTACTGCATTGCTAGTTATATCTCTGTGTATGTGTAAGGCAATGCTAGGAATACCTGTGTCTGTATTGCATTGCTAGGTATACATTCAAGTTCGGCTTTAGGACACATGCTTATTTTATTTTAAAATTTGTATTTAAAAATTAACCAACACAGAACATAGTTTTCTATGTTTAATGCCTTATGCCAGCACTCTCAAATTGGTACAAAATACTAAAATACATTTGCCACACTGCATCCTGCTCCTACTCTACTCAGATTTGTGATCTGTATATACTATCCATATGATACAACATTTATTGCCAGGTGAATACTGGTTTAAGTATATACCAGGTCAATATTGGTTTAAGTATATACCAGGTCAATACTGGTTTAAGTATATACCAGGTCAATACTGGTTTAAGTATATACCAGGTAAATACTGGTTTAAGTATATACCAGGTCAATACTGGTTTAAGTATATACCAGGTAAATACTGGTTTAAGTATATACCAGGTAAATACTGGTTTAAGTATATACCAGGTAAATACTGGTTTAAGTATATACCAGGTAAATACTGGTTTAAGTATATACCAGGTAAATACTGGTTTAAACATATATCAGGTCAATACTGGCTAAAGTATATACCAGGCAAATACTGGTTTAAGTATATACCAGGTAAATACTGGTTTAAACATATATCAGGTCAATACTGGTTTAAGTATATACCAGGTAAATACTGGTTTAAGTATATACCAGGTTAATACTAGTTTAAACATATATCAGGTCAATACTTGTTTAAGCATATAAAAGGTAAATACTGGTTTAAGCTTATACAACGTTTAAGCACTACTACAACATATTTTCAACAAGAGTACTATGAACACCACATCATATGCTCACCATTAAACAGAAATATATGTGGATAACTAAAATTTTGTTCAGAACCACTTCTCTTTCAGTCATTGACATTGACCAAAAATTGATAGGAATTTCCTTACAACAATAATAGGTCATGAACAATGTTTGGTCTTAGTCTTTGAAATGGAACTATTGCTACTGTGCAGAATTATTTTTCTTTCAATCATAGTGACCTTAGGCTTTGACCTTTCAACACCAAAATCAATATTCTCCTTCTTTAATCCAAGTGCAAGCTGTAAATGGTAGACAACTTGAGTCATTGTGCAGAAATGAAACTGGTAACAGACAAACATGAGGGCAGATGTATGAACAATATCACAACATAATACATTGAACCTTTTGATGTGTGTACTAAAAAAATGATCTAGAATAGCATGAGAGAAATGAAGTTTGGACTTTCTTGCTTATGAAAAATTGCACTTGCCTAGGACAAAACTCATGGGGCAAGGCATCATCCAGTTCTGGGCATCAGGCAATATGACTTGTAAATCCAAGAGTACATGTAAAATGGGATAAATGATCATACCCAAAATATAGAGATGCCTCATAGGGATGGTGTGGTATTTTGGAGAATACTTATATTACATGGATGCAAGTTGAATAATATGCCTTGCCCAAGGTCACAACATTATAGCCAATCTGATCTGATGGTTTTGGTTTTGGTGTTTTAGAGAATGTCAACACCAACATCACACTGAGGCAAGTTGAACAAATTGCTTACCCAAGACCAGAGCATAACAGTTAATCCAATCTGATGGTGTTTCAGAGAATAGCATCACAAGTTGAATAAAGTGCCCTGCCCAAGGCCAAAATAATCTGATCTGATGATGGGAAGAAATTAAAACCTTTCTGGTCATGAGTCAAATGCCTTAACCACTGAGCTAGTGTAACTCCCATCAAAGTGACAGACTACTCTCAGTATTTTAAATTCCAAATACAAAGTATCATTATAATGTGTGTTTCCTTGATTTGCATCTTCTATGCAAAGATGGTCCAACTGCAAAACTTATCATGGATCAGTTACAGTAATCTGTATGTGTGTGTAAAGGATCTACAATAATGGGTAATTTCAACATATGTTTAATTTCATTCATCTAAGTACAGTTGTTATTGAATTATCTTAAATGAAATAGCTTATTTCAGGCATATGGCATACATATATACTGGTGCATTATATACATGGAATTTGTCACTCAGTCTTTTTACAATGGATGTAACTGAACAATATTGTCCTGTATACGTAATCAAGTGATATACATCGTTAATATTGCTGCATGCCATGAAAGTGAGGTATCATTTAACATTTTAAAAAACAGTATACAGTCAATTTCAAAATGTAAACAACATGATCTGCAATTGCATAACATGCTGGAAGATCAGGGTGTATGCCATTTGTTCTACTCATTACCAAAAACATGCAGAGATCTAGATCTACCAGCACAGCCATGATTATAACTTGTGCTAACTGCAAATTGGAGAATATGATAAAGATGCATTTTATGTGTACCTTCTGGCATGTCAGTATAATCCCTATGGAACACACAAGTTCATCAGCCACATGCCAAACAATGTGCTTAATCAACCACATGCTATAACAACTTGTCCAGTAAACATACCATCCACATGCCAAATAACTTGTCCAGTCAGTGTAACAGACAATAAACATTCAATAACCAATAAATATTTATCCTTCCACCCAATTTACTAACAGTATACAGCCAGATCAGTAATCAAATAAAGTTTCAAAATCATTCAGGGTGCAATGCCAATTCTATTGCAGTATAACTATGGAGAATTCTTAATCTGAGAAAATGGTATTATCAGCATATAGGTTTCTTGTTGTAAACTCATTTTGCAAACAAAGAGGCAAATCATTAATAAAAATTATAAATAGGAAAGGACCCTGTACTGGATACAATATTGTTCTTTTCTGTGGAGAAGAATTAGAACTATTTTCATACTTTTCTCTTCACATTGATAAATTCTGAGTTATATAGAAAAATTATATGGTTCAATAAATTAAATGCTTTTGTAAAATATACAAAGACAGAACTTACAAAGCCACTTTGATCTTGAGCTTCGAATCACTTATCAACTAATGATATAAAGCAGTTTGACAAGAGTTACTGGCCCTGAATCTTGACAATAAAGATTGCAGATTTGGAAACAATTTATGTGACAGTAATCTACATCTTTTTCCAACAATTTGAAAAGAGACTATCACAATCACTGTCAGATCACATTTGAGATCAGTCTGAAATTACCAACATTGTTCAAAGGTCTATCACTGTCAGATGGCTGAATTTAGCCAGTTTCACCTTATGTGAGAATTGTTTCAATTTAATACTTGGATTGATAAGACATGTAGGCTGTCTTTTTTATGACCTGACATGTGATTCTAGGAGACACTGATCAGTTTGATCCAATCTTGCTGCCTTTGGTAAAACATGTTCCGAAGCAAATTTTGATAATTTATCTGCATTTTAGGAAATTCAAACTTTACATCTGTAGGTAGTTTATTTATGTCATGTTTCCCTAGTACATCTTGGACTATACTGGTTGTTAGACTGTACTAGTTTGTTGGCAGGTTTAGTTGCAAAAAATAAAACACATTAAAAATATGCCCATAACTTTAAAATATTTTCCAAACAACACAGATTTTTTCATGATGCTCCCTATAACTTTCTGGCAGCGTTTTGTGAATTCATTTTCCAACAAATCTCCTTCATCCTTTCAGTCTTGGCTATGTCTCTGGCTGTCATGGCATCAAGAAGTCAAGAAGTTAAAACATCAGCAATTCTGGCCAGTGTAAATACATTAACCTTTGTGCTTTCATAAGTAAATGTTGATCAACAACATAAATTAATAATTTCATATAGGGCTTCATTAGCATCATCAACTATGTTAAAAGTGTTGAATGGTACTAATTCCAGATCATATGATAAAACCAATTTCAGATTAAAGTTTTGGGATAATCTGTATGTATTTATAGTGATATGATTATCTTTAGAGAGAATGATTTTACATTTTATAGGTTAAAAAAGGCTGGAAAAAGGTCTTTGAGACCATGAAATGCTGATACTGAACACTTTCCGAGACTACTGTATTAAATATGATCAAGTAATGTTGTTGTGTGACAATTCTTTGGTACAATCCAAAAGATGAAAAAAATTTAAGCAATCATTTTTCACATGCAGCTTAAACAAATCAAATTCAATATAAATACATGTATCTTCATATTTTAACACTATCATCACAATAACTTTTTCATGCTGACATAAGAATTGCAAAGGAAACAGGGTCAAAAAGTTCAGTTGGACACCATAAATTATGTGGTTTTATCACCTTATATAAAAAAATTTAATAAACAATGGGAAGATAGTTATCTATGAAAAAAAGAACCATATTTATTGGGAGCTCGCTTTGGTATTCTGACTCGTACAAGTTAAACAAACAGAACTGCAAAGTATCATGGGTAAATTAAATCAAAAGACGATTTGATACAATTTTTGTTTATATCAACAACAACCGGCAGTTTTTATTTGTGATTTAAATGCTACTGCTAAATGAAAATATCATTTTGAAATGCACAAATAAAATGATAATAACACAAGAAACTTACTTTGCTCTGTTATAATGATAAATGTAAAGAGAATCAAGCTGATATAATGTTGAATGGAGTGTGAAGACAGAGAAGAGGTGGGGTGAAGCTGATTTTTTTTTCCCTGTGAAACCCAGTATAGCAATGCTGCTGGTATTTTTGAGTCTCAGACATTTAAGCGTGATAACTAGTGATGTTTAAAGAAATTTTTTTCCAGAAAGGAATTCAATATTTAACTCCTGCTTGTCTGAATTTATCAAAAATGCACAATTTCAAATCAAGCTTTTATCAACAAGTCAAATCATAACTACTATCAATTTTGTGCCTTGGCAATTTTCCAACATTTCTCTCTCTGTCTTTCTCCCTGTCTCTATCTCTGTCTCTCTGTCTATCTCTCTCTTATACAAACTCACAAATGTACAAAATCACACAGAGCATGCAAACACCATTACATATTTCTAACTGCATATATCATGCAGTCTTGACATGGATGAAATGGTAAGTGGCGGCCATTCTCCCAGCTGACATTTTCTTTACTTACAGTTAGTAAATACACTGAAAGGAGTTGTCACCAGCACTTTCAGAAACGATATTAGCCTAACAATTATAGATTTCAAATCAAAATGCTAATCGCAATGTTTAATAAAATAAACAAACATGGAGTAATTTTGTATTCTATTATTTACCCATGATGCTTTGCAATGATGATATATATATATAGTCTTATAAAAAGTGTGATCAACCTCATTCCTGTCTATACTCAAGTTGCACATTAATAAGAGGACAGCCATATGGTGAAACATGTCTATAAAAAAACACTCAGGGGACCACAAGTTTCTTTTTCTTTGTAGACATGTATTACATAGAAATTAGTAGATTATGAACAATACATGCTGTCACTTGTGAAGAGGCGTCCTTTATGGACTGTCCGATAGGGCAGGTTTTGCTAACTATGTACAGCAAAGTAGAGCCTTGATTTTCTGAAATATTAGAAGACTACCATTTTCATTATTTGCAGTAATTTAATATACTGCACAAGACTTTAACTTTGACTTTTATGTAACCTGAAGACCTATTATTTTAAGATGATACTGATCTGAAATGGAATTTTCACTCATATGAAATTCAAAACTTTTGCTCTAAATCATGTACCAATGATTTGGTGTGTGTGAAGTTTCTGCTTTGCAATGATCATTGTGAGGATTACTGGTCAATAAAACTTCATTTTCACCTCAATCAAGGTCCATAATAGTTCATTATACACATCTGATCTAAAATCTACTGTTATGCTATGCAATAATTTTTAAAAATAGATAATAAACACTTCTAATTATCCAAACCAATAAAGAAGTTCTCCAATGAATTTAAATAATCAAAGCCATTGTATATATGTGACTAATATCATTTGGTATACAGAGTTACTGTGTAATACATATTTAATGGAATGGCCATTATCAGAAAAGATGGCAACACAATACACATCCAGGTACTGCTCAATGATGGAAAATGATAGTAGTCTTATTAAAGATACCTCATAAATGCCAGTTTAGCATTACTGAATATAAAGCTTGTCAAAAACATTATGAAGAAAGAAAAGGAAGAAAAGTAACTGAGACAATACAATGTATCAGAAGAATTCCAATAATTTACTGCTGCTGAAATAAAATGGTTGGTAAAGTGCAGAAATAGGAAAAATGGAGTGATGGGGGTCAATAAGATCCATGAGATGACAGGAATTCTTATTTTTGCCAATGTTTTATTAGTCTGAAGATAATCATTTTATATACTAAGTTAGTAATGTTAATAATATGCTAATATCACACAAATTCCAACCTCCCAGTGTTGGAAGGGTGAGGGTTTGAGACTAAAAAAGTCTGTTTTGAGGTCCCAAGGGAAGGGGGTGGTGGAGCAATGTGTGTGATGCTTCTCCCCAAAAGGTGTTTGTTTTACAATTAATTAAGAAGAGGTTATCTACTCATTAAGCATACAGAAAATGATAGGAAATTCAATTTTGAATATAACATACATGCATGTAATACACTTATAAAGAAAACAAGCTGCCACACTGGGCATTGTCAAATATCATCACCACACACATACACACATAAGTGCCCATGCTCAACCACACCAACATAAAAAAATTTGTATCTTTTAAAATCATCGAGACGGTGGAATACATTCTTAATTAGATGCTGTCTTTGATATCTCAATAGCTCAGTAGAGGTAATACAAGTATCATTTGTGTAGAGTATGGCAATATTCTTCAAACTTTCCCAAAAATCTTCTTAAATTTTTCTCAGCATAGAAAGTGATCTTTCTACATTTGCAGCTGCTGTGAGAAAGTTTCAAACATGCAGGTCTGAAAAATGATCCCCAACTGCAAATGGCAGATTGTATTCTGCAACGAAACTGCAGAGAAGTGCTCTTGTGATATGGTCTGTCAATAATGGTATAAACATGTAAGTTATTTTTCGGATTGTGCACTGCATTCATGCATTATCCTGATATGTGGTGTTGCTATGTAAATGGATGCTGAACACCCCAAAATTACTAATGCTGATATAATGTTTGCAGTGTACAAAAATGACACGAATCCCCACCATCGCTCCTGTCGAACAAAGAGTTCTGATATTTAGTTTTGTTGAGTTTTGCTTATGGGTGGCTCACCATTCTCTGAAGCATGGCTTTGTTTCACCAATTTGCCTTAAAAAATGAATCACAGCACACTATTCTGAATACTGCAATGTTTTGCATTTTATACATTTGTAAAATCAAACTTAATATAATGTTGCACCCAATCACGAACTTGCCACCAATCTTTATATAAAGTTTGTCTAAATGTTCTCCTTTAAGGTAATGATGTGTAAAAAATGTCATTCTTCAATCTGCATCTCTTCAATTTACCTAAATTCAAACAAATTAGCGTAACTGTTTCTCCCATAGTAAAGGTGCCTCAAAAGTACTCAAAGGAATTAACACAGCATCACAGTAGTTAATATCTGCCAATCACTTAATCCATGAAATGGTGGTTGTTAACACCTTATTTTTCAATTGCCTTTATAGCAACAACCTGCATAAACTGCCCTGAGGATAGTTTGATATGAACGCTAAGCAGAACCATTTATAGAGGCAATAGGTGCACTCTTTGGTGGTAAAGTAATGTCTCTCTCTGTTTTTATTGTTGTTGTTAAAATTACTTAAATGAGTTTTCCAAAACATGACAATGGAAAGGAAGTTTGGAATAAACTTTGTTTTTCTGCATGATACATTATTTTGCAGGAATCATGGCATAAAGTATCTACCTTCAATTTTGCCGATTTTTCCATAAGATGCAGGCAACTGTGAAATTAATTCGTTAAATGTGCTTGGTGAAATTACCTTCATAATGCACCAGTTTTAATTTTCAAAAGGAATGTTGTTAATCTCAATATTTATAACAAATAATGATGTTGAAATTCTGGATTTTTATTAGTCCCAATTAACTGGAGCAAGATTCTAAATTTTACATATTCTGTTTTGTTTTTGTGCTTTGCCCTTAATCCTCTTCTATTTCTGTGTTTAGAAGCGAGGTTTAGATAAACATTTGTAAACAACTGAAACTAAACCTTTAAACTGTGCTACGCAAAAACAAGAACTTACATAACTATTTACCCAATGACCACCATCAGTGTTGTCAATCTTTTGAAAATGTGGGTAATTAAAGGATGTAAAGCATTGACATCAGCACCATATTTTCTGATAACGCCCATTAAAATGCAATTAAAGAGGCTAAAGATTGCAAAACTTACGAGGTTGTTCAACTGTTGCAGGTACTCGTGCTGTTGTGGACCGGGTGAATACATTTCGCAGCAATCGAGCAGTTTCTGTCAATCTGAAAATAAAAATAAATGTAAAGTTTGATGAAATCTTACTCCATTATATAAAAATCTAATAATGTTTCCTTACCTTAATAATTTACAGCATGTTTTCTGTTTTCTAATTTTGTGGTGTTTGTTTTTATTTTTGTAATCATGTCATTATATGTTTTTTTTTAAGTGTTGTCAAATGTTGTAAAGTGCTTAGAGCTTCTAAAGATTTTATTATTATTATTATTATTATTATTATTATTATTATTATTATTATTATGTAAATAATTTTAAGATTAGGTTAATTCATACCTGCCCAAAGGATATTTCTTTGAATTTTGGGACAGTAATATACTTTGTCATGAAAACATTACTTTTGTATACTGATTGGATTCAGGAATTTTGCTTTAATCTTCATTGCAAATAATGTAAAATAATAATAAAGCCATAGACAGATATAGATGTAATAGAAATAATTTGCAATACTAGTATAGATATTTTGTAAAACTGCATCCTTTCTAACATGGTTTTTGGTGTAAAATGCATTTTGAGGATTTTGTGACAATTTGTTAATCTGTTCATGTATTGGATGCTTTAAATGAACTCAAATCAGGTATATATAAAAAGGTGGTGATAAGGCAACTCTTCTAAGGCAAGACTTCTACACTCTCATCCACAAGTATATGTGAAACAAATTGGATGCTACTTAAATTATTCTTTTTTTAAACTTGAAAATACTGCCATCTCACCTCTGTCTGCATGGGTTCAAGTTTTGGATTTGACCAATGTCGGTATGTAAGAAAGCATTCCAGCAGCTTTTCGTGGGTTGGTGGTTCTTTCTGGGGTTTTCCCGGGTTATTCCTCCACCATTAATACTGGCTGCCATGTATAGTCTATCATGTGCTGAAAAATGGTTAAACCCTACAACAACAACAACAACTACACCAACAACAACTTCAAAATACAAGTGTTCTGTACTATATTTATCTCCAACCAACTGACCTACTACCATCACTGATAAGGTATGAAGCATTTTGTAATTACAGATAATAATCCAACTTTTCGATGACTGAGATTATATCTTGTGTACAAATTCAATTGGTCATTATTCAACATTATTCAGCAAAATTCAAGGTATATACTTAAAATCTACTAATTCATATGGACGTAAATGTCAAAGAATAATTATATTATGCTAAGCTATTGAACCTGTAGAACTACCACAGTAAGAGGTCAATCTGAGGTCTTCGAACAAAGAGCAAAAATAAAAGTTTCAATGTGTTTAGCATAATTACTGATGAATCAGCAAATCCATACATTAAATTTTCTGTTTACAATACAAAATATCTACTTCATTATTTTAGGAATTCTTGAGGACTGATAACATTCCTTTAAAAGTACAGTTTAAGAAAAAATGAAAGAAAGTTGGCATTTATTAAATACTGCATCACCTTGTTAATATGACACAAACTGCTGGAAGAAAAAATGTCAAATAACCAGCTTCATTTAAATAAATGGATTGAGTTTCAAACAATTTTTCAAAAGATAATTTCTGTTCAAGGCACAGTGAGTAAATTTATTTTTGTGGGCATCAATTTATGTGATTTTACATAAAATTACGAAGTAAAGAATGAATTTATTGTTTCAATATAAGGGGCACTTGATCATGGGGTATTTAAATTCATGGTATATATATATATATATATATATATATATATATATATATATATATATATATATATATATATATATATATATATATAGTAACCATGAAATCCACAAGAATTGGTACCCTCCAAAATCAGTGAATTTACAATGCAGAAAAACCTGTCTGACTGTCATAAAATGGACACCTGTTCATAAGAGGCACATTGGAGGATATTCAACAAAAACTCTTCTATAACTGATTTTTGTTATATTTAAAGTTGATGGTGTTTTCAAGTCAATAGAGCATCATAACCTAACACACAGATTTGCCTCCAAAGTCTCACCACAAGTTTTATCAAATGTACATAGATCTGCCTCTCTTGGGACTTGCTACAGGTGTTATCAGATGTATACAGATTTGTCTCCCTTGTTACTTGCCACAGGTGTTATCAAATGTACACAGATTTGTCAAGCTCAAGCTGTTTTGACATTTAACTTCTAGGAGTGAAATGACCTGTTGGATCAAATTACATCAAAAGATTTCCTAACATTGTCTTGCTCTGGCTTTAATCCAATCAAAAAGACCAGAGTCATGTTGATGAGAATACCACTGATAAATAAAATGGTGGCCTGTATGTTAAATGGTTTATGATTGAGCATGGGTAACTAGATCTAACAATTTAGTACAATATTAATATCATTTAAAATCCTACTATAACATGCCAACATAGTGCTCACTTTAATGAAGGTTTGTAATGCATTTTAGCTTGTCTACTTCAGATCAGGTCAATTAGGATAATAAGGTTCATATTATTTTTTATATACTTGAAATCTATACTTTAATAGGAGGAATTTAGGTTGCAAATAAATTCAATTAAACAAAATGATCTCAATTTTATATTTTGTTTTTTTGCCCAAAGTCACTGCTGACTACATGAAACAAACACGTGTTGGAATCAAAATTTTATGTTGACCTAAGAATCTTTGATTAAGTTACTGGTGCTTAAAATAATTTTTATTAATTTAAATTTTAAAACCATTTGTTGATGGTTAGGATCAAGGTTATAGTGTATGTTAATGCATTAACATATTAAATACAACTATTTAATGTTTTACCATTCACACATTTAATTTCTTTAGTTTCACTGCTACTTGACTAAAGACATATTCAGTATTGCATTTTTATTCTTACTGAATTCAATGGTGCAGTACATTTTTGCAGAACAAATCCTGCATAAAAAGAGCATTGACCCATATATAAAAGACACTCATGTATAAAGGATAATTTTGTCATGTCCCTTGACTGTCCTTTATATACAGGTTCCAGAAGTTGGCAAAATGATTAATAATAGTAAAAATGGAGATTTTAAATATTCTCATTGCGAATAATGAAAAGCAGAAGTTTCACACAGCTACATTACAAGCAAAATGTGTGAATGCTAAACAAGAGGCCCATGTATACCTGATATTATTTACCCGGCTTTCATATCTTAATGAACATTTCACTAAGCAGTCTTATGTAGTATCACAACCTATATAAACTATCTCGAAAGTATATATAAGTAGTATAGAGAAAAGCGGGTTCTGAGCCATTTCCATCAGAAAAAGTACTCAATTTGCCAAACAGAGGCTTATAAAGATTTTTTGATAAAAATAAAAATATTAAAAAATGTTACCCTAAAAATTAGCATAAAATAAACGATTATTTTATCAAACTAAGGCCTATAAGATTAAAAAATCAGTGATGGAAATATCACAGAATCCTCTTTTTCCATACTACTAATGTAATTTTCAGAAAAAATATGAAAAACTGGCTCACTAAGGAATTTTTTATAAAAAAATTGGGAAAAATTATTTGGAAAAATGCATAGTAAGCCATTTTCATAAAATATAGTGCTCAATTTGCCAAACAGAGACTTCTGTAAAAAATTTGTAAAAATGCATAGTAAGCCATTTTCATAAAATGTAGTGTTTAATTTGTCAAACTAAGGCTTCTGTAAAAAATTTGTAAAAAATGCATAGTAAGCCATTTCCTTAAAATAGTGCTCAATTTGTCAAACAGAGACTTTTGTAAAAAATTTGGAAAAATGCATAGTGAGTCATTTTGTTTAAGAAACACTTATGATTACATTTTCAATCATCGATAACAGTAGAACTGTTTACCTGTTTACTTGTAAACATGAGAACTGTTTACAGTTCCATAGTGGCCTATTGCAAGCGTATTAATACCATCACGGCAATATCTTTTGTCATCAAAATTAGATAACGCGTATTTTCTTGATTTATCTGTCATAATCTGATGTCGATAAGATCTTATTGCATACATTTCTGCAAAATGTGGTGAGGAAGTCCTAAGAATATTAACGTAATCGGCATGTTTTATATTATTTTTTACAACTGATTTTTTTATTCCTTTTAGTTTTTTACTTTCCTTGTTGTCAGCGGTTTTCAACGAGTACATTTTACTACGCAGTCCAACAAATTCGACGACTGGACGAAAACAAAACTCATCTTTCATTTTCCCCATAACCTTTTTGTTAGTTGGATCATGAAACGGAGAATCTTTAGCAACATCTGATAGATCAAATTCTTCCCGATGATTGTAAATATCTTGGTAAACATCATCTGTAAACACCTGGTAAACTAACGAGTCAGTATCAGTGAACAATAGTTTACTATCAGGCCAGACTTTCTTCGTAAAATTATAGTGGAAATCATACATCAACCATTTCGAGACCTCTAACACACTAGCGCCTACGAAAATTGGTTTTTTTAACACAATGTTTTTCTTATGCCTACTAACCAGCGCTAGATTTTCGCTGATACGCATTGATCCAGCAAAAGTGTCCTCGGCAACTAGTTTACTAAACTTTTTCTGATTATTTACCACGACAATATCAACACGTTTCCGAATATTCTCCATAGTCTTTCCAAAAACAGAGTTGTTCATGAGCTTAAAGAAATCTTTCTCAAAATCAGTTGTCGCAGTGGTCCTCATATCATTATTAAATTTGATGTACGGAGCCATCCATTTACTTTGCTTTAAACGAAGTATTTTATGGATTTTTGTTAACAATAATCCGCCGTCGAGAGCTTGTTTGAGATTTCTGTAATGGCAAACGTAATTTCGTTTGTTGAGCAAATTTGGTACTAGTTTTGGTATAGTACAAGGCGCTCCAGTACGATTAACCAATTGTTCTTTAGCCAACATTGTATCATTTACGATCATCTTCTCAGGTAAAAATGGGTAATCATTATGCGAATCATGCAACGAGGACGGATAGTCAACATCAACTTCAAGATAATAACTGTGATCAGATTCACTTAAATCAATTGTTAAATTATTGGTATCAGACAGAAACTCTTCTTCGGCTACCCATGTGTCAACTGCATATGGCATTGACTGTGACATAGCCCAACTGTACAAAGCGTTTTTATCCAAATAGATGATATAGCTGCTAGGTTCGTTTGGATTATAATCTGGCAAATACTTGTTATTAGCTCGGTCGTACTTATGACTGATGACTGATATACCACCTCGAATTGCTTTTTCAAAGAATAGATACATATCAATGTTGCCATCGGTTATTAAATTTGTTGTTGTTGCTGTTATCTTGTATAAAGCATCCCATGACAACCCTGGGCTAGAGAAATAATTAGCAGGATCTAGTTGGTATTGCTTCAGTGAAGTGCTCCTAAAATTTTGAAATATATCATCGAGAAGTAAAACATCTTGAATCAGATATACATCCATGTAGTCGCCGAGAGTTCCGCAGTTAAATACTTTCCAAACGTTGTTCGCGTGCTGATATTCAGCATCAGTTATACCCTCGCCGGATAATGATGAATAAAAATTTTCTTTACACGGTAATGTTGTTTCATCGAGTACATCTAGCGAGGTCACGTACTCATAGGGAAATATTCCTTTTGATTTCATTAAACTAGCATTACTGCCAAAATATTCTTCCAGCGATTTGAAAACAGTACAGTTTTTAGCTAATGATTCCAGCGAGCCAGCGATAAATTGCATACTATCAATAAACCTTAAGGGGCCGACGGTTACTGACAAGAATCTTTCATAATTGTTAGGTATTGCTGTTATACACTTTTCATTAGTAATCGCTGTAATATCAGGATGACCTAGCGCGTAAATGATGAAATGGCTATCATAACCGCGAAAATTATGAGCAACACATGGAATAAAATCTACTTGGTGGAATTTTTCTTTGCATGATAGATGAGCTGCTCCCAAATATTTGCCAGTTAAATAACAATAATCAACTTCCTTATCATTTAATTTTCTTATGAAAAATTTGTTACATATATGACAGCGATTATTATGAATATGACGAACTCGTTCTTCTCCGGTTAATTTTACTTCTTGTTTCACAGATAATTTTTGATAAATTTTATCAGCTTCGGCAAACAAATTCTTTAACAACCAAACTGCAGGTTCTTCGTCAGATTCTTTTCGTCTACGATAAACTTTAACAGGTTCTGATAAACTAGGATCAATCGTACAGGTGATCTTGTACGCGACAGAAACTGGCAAGTGTTTTGCAATGTGTACTGTCTCCCTTTTATCGTTTTTGTGATAGTCATCAAAATGCGGTTGATATGATTCAAAATCATACACTATCGTAAAAGGTACCGTTGCAGTGTTCTTAAAGTTTTTAAAGCTGAGAAAATTATTATGTTTACCCGGCAATGTAGTTTTTTGATTATATACGCAAAGATTATGATGACTTTCAAGTTTATCTTGAGTTTGAAAACCGTGTAAACACTTATAACAAAAGAATATTTTAGATTTATGCTTACTATACTGCGAGGCTAGCAATCCGTTAAAGTTTTTTATAAAACTGTAATGCTTTTTGTACAACAACAGGTTAATTGTATCTGGTCCAGCTATCGGTGAGATTCTGATTGGATAAATTTTGTCACTGATGACTCTGTCATTGATGCTCGCATTGATGCTAGCATCCAAACCGAATACGTTTATTGAAAAATTATTTTGCTGTTCAATCTTTGAAATTTGTTTGACAGGAGTTGGGAAATTAATTCCGTTTAAATTTAGTCTGCAAAGATATTTTTGATAATTTGAAATTCTGTTTGGATGATCAGATGGATATAAGCAAGCTAGCAATGACCATGCAATACATTTATCATCAGTGGCTTTAACGTTTATGACACAATGAGTATCAATAATTTTCTTTGGTAATTTAATAAAAGTGCCGACACGCAATGGATCATATTTGTACGAATGGATCAGTAAATAATCTGTTGACGATAACACCCAACCTGATCCAGATCTAGTATACGCGTCTATGCTATTGTCGATATCTTCTGTTATCAACGCTGCAAGCTTTTTTATGTCATCGTCAGTATAGACAACCCTGACATTAGATTTTATGTACGGGCGAGTAAATTTTGTTGGATCAACCGCATGAGTAAACTTTACACGAAGTTCTACTAAAATTTTAACACGCGGTTGCCTAACTAAAATAAAATTTATTGCATCCTCGATTATTTCATGTAGTGGTCTACCATCTAGTAAAATTTTCCACGTAGAGGTAAAACCAGCGAATGATGATTTAGTCGGCTTAAAAATAAGTTTTGATCGTTTACTTTCCTCGAGTGTATTTTGCAATTTTTCAAGTTCCTTGTTGGAAACAGGGTAATTAGGTTTTATCCCAATGGTGTTTTCATAATCATTAATCAGTTTCTTTACTCGTTTATGTCGATTATACTTTGTTGGCGAAACGCCAGCGTGGAAAACGCTTGCAATTCCAATTAATCTTTTATGCGGGAGAAACGCTTGCGATTCAATGTCAGCAAGAACTTGACGAAACTTTCTGTTATGTATTTCTTTTTGCAACGCCTGCAGGTCATTATTTGATTTTGGGTATTTGGGTTTTATTGCTGTTATTTTTTCATATTCTTTCATTGTCTGCCTTGCAAGTTCAGAACGTGTGTATTTCGTTCTTGTCATATTATATGTTATACTTTATATAATATTATATTATTCTTTAATTAATTAAACTTCAATTATTTATATTTTAAAGATAAAAAATAATCTTATTATTATAGTATGCCTTTCCAACGTGGAGAAAATACATGCAAATTTCTGCCACAAGGGTATGTTGACTTTTGTGGACGACGATGCCGTGGTGAATATTGTGGTACACAAACATAGAATACTTATTGGCAAAAATTGTCCGAATCCGTGTCAAGGTTGTGGTAAAGGAATCCGTGGTAAAATAGATTTGTGCAAAGAGTGCGGCGGAGTAAAATATAGAGCGGTTTTACACTATTATAAAAATAGACCGCCAACATGTAAAATACGACGAGATGAGCCGCCAACTGTTGCGGAGTTTTTAGCTAACCGAAAAAGTTTTGTTACTCATCTGTGAATGAAGTGCAAGCACTTCCCACGCAAGCGTTTCTAAAATCACTAGTGATTTCCGTGCTTGCACTTTCACGCTTGCGATTCCCACGCAAGTGTTTTCTAATTAGCAATAATTTTGTTTCAATATATGCCACCTAAAGCAACATATAACACTATCACCGAAGCAATAAATAATATTAAACCAGTAAAAAAAACATAATACTTTGAAAATATCCGTATGGTAGAAAACCTGTCAGGAGGTAAATTTATAACAAAGATTGTTAATGAAAAGAGGGATAGTATATTTCGTAGAAAACTTCAGATAAAATGGCTTTTAGCAAATATACATAAACTTACTGATGAAGAAATATTAGCAAAATTGAATGAAATTGGTTTACCCGATGTTACACAATGATGTTACAACGCAGGTAAAATGACTGGAAACTTTAGAGTTTCTAGAAACATTAAAGTTTCTTGTATAATTTATTTCCAAATTTATTAATTTCTTCAACCTCTTTCATTAAGGAATCAAATTCTTTTTCTTCTTCTTCGCCAGGTAATATAATTAATTTTTCATCTGGCGGGTACATTTCATAATGATTTTTTATCCATCTTGGTAACTGTTGAGGAAACGCTTGCGTTTTTGCTTGCACTTCTACTTGCGTGGGAATTGGAAGTGCTTGCACTTCTACTTGCGCTTCCACTGCTGGTTTTACAGCCTCAATAATCTCTGATTTTAGATTTTCAAAGGCTAATTTTAGTTCTTGATTTTCATCAGATACCTGTTGGATTATTTTTTTTAGTTTTTTAATCTTTGATTTCTTGCTGGCGTTTCCCGCACAATTGTTTTGAGAACTGCGAGCAATTTCTTCATTCAACTTTTTTAGAGCTTCTCCTTGCTGTTGATCGCGGAATGTGTAAAACTCTGTTGACCGTTCTTCGCCACTAAAGACCTTATAGATTCTGTTAAGACTGATTTTAAAATGATCAGCTATACTTGATACTGGCATTTTACCTCGCAGATAATTTATCTCATCAATATCATCTTGGGTTAGGTATCTTTTACACGGCATATTATACAAATAAAAATAAAAAAAGAATCCGGTAAGAATCCGGTAAGAATCATTAGAGAACTTTTGGTTCCAGAACCTTTGGTTCTAGAATTAATTGTAGAATATCAACTATACAATTAATATCTCTGCTGTGTTGACCAACTGCTTTAACAAGTTCACTATCAAGTAATTTATCAAGTTTATTATCAACCAGATAGCAGACTGCAACTTTTATTTCAGCTAGTTGTTCTCCAAGTTGTTTTATCGCTGTGATGACAGGGTCATCAATGACAGGATCATCAACGATAGGTTCTTCAATGGGTTCTTCAATGGGTTCATCATCAGGTTCATTAAATATTTTATAGATTCTATGATAGCCTATTTTATATTTATCAGCTATATCATTAATCGTTGTTTTGTTCTTCAATGATTTAATATCAGCTATTTCTTTATCAGATAATACTCGCTTGATTGGCATTGTCAAATAATAATATTTTGTTTTTAATTGTTGTTATTGTTGTTGTTGATTTTTGCTGATTTTTTATTGCTGTTATTACCACCGATTACATAATATTGTTTTTAAAATCAATAAAACAGCTTATTTTACTTAAAAAAATAAATAATTATTTCCACGTGATAATATATCGCCTGATTTTACCGCTGATTCACTAAAAGTACAATGGTACATTGATTAGGTAATTCCCTTGGTAATTGAATCAGCGGTAAAATCAGGCGATATATTATCACGTGGAAATAATTATTTATTTTTTTAAGTAAAATAAGCTGTTTTATTGATTTTAAAAACAATATTATGTAATCGGTGGTAATAACAGCAATAAAAAATCAGCAAAAATCAACAACAACAATAACAACAATTAAAAACAAAATATTATTATTTGACAATGCCGATCAAGCGAGTATTATCTGATAAAGAAATAGCTGATATTAAATCATTGAAGAACAAAACAACGATTAATGATATAGCTGATAAATATAAAATAGGCTATCATAGAATCTATAAAATATTTAATGAACCTGATGATGAACCCATTGAAGAACCCATTGAAGAACCTATCGTTGATGATCCTGTCATTGATGACCCTGTCATCACAGCGATAAAACAACTTGGAGAACAACTAGCTGAAATAAAAGTTGCAGTCTGCTATCTGGTTGATAATAAACTTGATAAATTACTTGATAGTGAACTTGTTAAAGCAGTTGGTCAACACAGCAGAGATATTAATTGTATAGTTGATATTCTACAATTAATTCTAGAACCAAAGGTTCTGGAACCAAAAGTTCTCTAATGATTCTTACCGGATTCTTACCGGATTCTTTTTTTATTTTTATTTGTATAATATGCCGTGTAAAAGATACCTAACCCAAGATGATATTGATGAGATAAATTATCTGCGAGGTAAAATGCCAGTATCAAGTATAGCTGATCATTTTAAAATCAGTCTTAACAGAATCTATAAGGTCTTTAGTGGCGAAGAACGGTCAACAGAGTTTTACACATTCCGCGATCAACAGCAAGGAGAAGCTCTAAAAAAGTTAAATGAAGAAATTGCTCGCAGTTCTCGAAACAATTGTGCGGGAAACGCCAGCAAGAAATCAAAGATTAAAAAACTAAAAAAAATAATCCAACAGGTATCTGATGAAAATCAAGAACTAAAATTAGCCTTTGAAAATCTAAAATCAGAGATTATTGAGGCTGTAAAACCAGCAGTGGAAGCGCAAGTAGAAGTGCAAGCACTTCCAATTCCCACGCAAGTAGAAGTGCAAGCAAAAACGCAAGCGTTTCCTCAACAGTTACCAAGATGGATAAAAAATCATTATGAAATGTACCCGCCAGATGAAAAATTAATTATATTACCTGGCGAAGAAGAAGAAAAAGAATTTGATTCCTTAATGAAAGAGGTTGAAGAAATTAATAAATTTGGAAATAAATTATACAAGAAACTTTAATGTTTCTAGAAACTCTAAAGTTTCCAGTCATTTTACCTGCGTTGTAACATCATTGTGTAACATCGGGTAAACCAATTTCATTCAATTTTGCTAATATTTCTTCATCAGTAAGTTTATGTATATTTGCTAAAAGCCATTTTATCTGAAGTTTTCTACGAAATATACTATCCCTCTTTTCATTAACAATCTTTGTTATAAATTTACCTCCTGACAGGTTTTCTACCATACGGATATTTTCAAAGTATTATGTTTTTTTTTACTGGTTTAATATTATTTATTGCTTCGGTGATAGTGTTATATGTTGCTTTAGGTGGCATATATTGAAACAAAATTATTGCTAATTAGAAAACACTTGCGTGGGAATCGCAAGCGTGAAAGTGCAAGCACGGAAATCACTAGTGATTTTGGAAACGCTTGCGTGAAAGTGCAAGCACTTCATTCACAGATGAGTAACAAAACTTTTTCGGTTAGCTAAAAACTCCGCAACAGTTGGCGGCTCATCTCGTCGTATTTTACATGTTGGCGGTCTATTTTTATAATAGTGTAAAACCGCTCTATATTTTACTCCGCCGCACTCTTTGCACAAATCTATTTTACCACGGATTCCTTTACCACAACCTTGACACGGATTCGGACAATTTTTGCCAATAAGTATTCTATGTTTGTGTGTACCACAATATTCACCACGGCATCGTCGTCCACAAAAGTCAACATACCCTTGTGGCAGAAATTTGCATGTATTTTCTCCACGTTGGAAAGGCATACTATAATAATAAGATTATTTTTTATCTTTAAAATATAAATAATTGAAGTTTAATTAATTAAAGAATAATATAATATTATATAAAGTATAACATATAATATGACAAGAACGAAATACGCACGTTCTGAACTTGCAAGGCAGACAATGAAAGAATATGAAAAAATAACAGCAATAAAACCCAAATACCCAAAATCAAATAATGACCTGCAGGCGTTGCAAAAAGAAATACATAACAGAAAGTTTCGTCAAGTTCTTGCTGACATTGAATCGCAAGCGTTTCTCCCGCATAAAAGATTAAGTGGAATTGCAAGCGTTTCCCACGCTGGCGTTTCGCCAACAAAGTATAATCGACATAAACGAGTAAAGAAACTGATTAATGATTATGAAAACACCATTGGGATAAAACCTAATTACCCTGTTTCCAACAAGGAACTTGAAAAATTGCAAAATACACTCGAGGAAAGTAAACGATCAAAACTTATTTTTAAGCCGACTAAATCATCATTCGCTGATTTTACCTCTACGTGGAAAATTTTACTAGATGGTAGACCACTACATGAAATAATCGAGGATGCAATAAATTTTATTTTAGTTAGGCAACCGCGTGTTAAAATTTTAGTAGAACTTCGTGTAAAGTTTACTCATGCGGTTGATCCAACAAAATTTACTCGCCCGTACATAAAATCTAATGTCAGGGTTGTCTATACTGACGATGACATAAAAAAGCTTGCAGCGTTGATAACAGAAGATATCGACAATAGCATAGACGCGTATACTAGATCTGGATCAGGTTGGGTGTTATCGTCAACAGATTATTTACTGATCCATTCGTACAAATATGATCCATTGCGTGTCGGCACTTTTATTAAATTACCAAAGAAAATTATTGATACTCATTGTGTCATAAACGTTAAAGCCACTGATGATAAATGTATTGCATGGTCATTGCTAGCTTGCTTATATCCATCTGATCATCCAAACAGAATTTCAAATTATCAAAAATATCTTTGCAGACTAAATTTAAACGGAATTAATTTCCCAACTCCTGTCAAACAAATTTCAAAGATTGAACAGCAAAATAATTTTTCAATAAACGTATTCGGTTTGGATGCTAGCATCAATGCGAGCATCAATGACAGAGTCATCAGTGACAAAATTTATCCAATCAGAATCTCACCGATAGCTGGACCAGATACAATTAACCTGTTGTTGTACAAAAAGCATTACAGTTTTATAAAAAACTTTAACGGATTGCTAGCCTCGCAGTATAGTAAGCATAAATCTAAAATATTCTTTTGTTATAAGTGTTTACACGGTTTTCAAACTCAAGATAAACTTGAAAGTCATCATAATCTTTGCGTATATAATCAAAAAACTACATTGCCGGGTAAACATAATAATTTTCTCAGCTTTAAAAACTTTAAGAACACTGCAACGGTACCTTTTACGATAGTGTATGATTTTGAATCATATCAACCGCATTTTGATGACTATCACAAAAACGATAAAAGGGAGACAGTACACATTGCAAAACACTTGCCAGTTTCTGTCGCGTACAAGATCACCTGTACGATTGATCCTAGTTTATCAGAACCTGTTAAAGTTTATCGTAGACGAAAAGAATCTGACGAAGAACCTGCAGTTTGGTTGTTAAAGAATTTGTTTGCCGAAGCTGATAAAATTTATCAAAAATTATCTGTGAAACAAGAAGTAAAATTAACCGGAGAAGAACGAGTTCGTCATATTCATAATAATCGCTGTCATATATGTAACAAATTTTTCATAAGAAAATTAAATGATAAGGAAGTTGATTATTGTTATTTAACTGGCAAATATTTGGGAGCAGCTCATCTATCATGCAAAGAAAAATTCCACCAAGTAGATTTTATTCCATGTGTTGCTCATAATTTTCGCGGTTATGATAGCCATTTCATCATTTACGCGCTAGGTCATCCTGATATTACAGCGATTACTAATGAAAAGTGTATAACAGCAATACCTAACAATTATGAAAGATTCTTGTCAGTAACCGTCGGCCCCTTAAGGTTTATTGATAGTATGCAATTTATCGCTGGCTCGCTGGAATCATTAGCTAAAAACTGTACTGTTTTCAAATCGCTGGAAGAATATTTTGGCAGTAATGCTAGTTTAATGAAATCAAAAGGAATATTTCCCTATGAGTACGTGACCTCGCTAGATGTACTCGATGAAACAACATTACCGTGTAAAGAAAATTTTTATTCATCATTATCCGGCGAGGGTATAACTGATGCTGAATATCAGCACGCGAACAACGTTTGGAAAGTATTTAACTGCGGAACTCTCGGCGACTACATGGATGTATATCTGATTCAAGATGTTTTACTTCTCGATGATATATTTCAAAATTTTAGGAGCACTTCACTGAAGCAATACCAACTAGATCCTGCTAATTATTTCTCTAGCCCAGGGTTGTCATGGGATGCTTTATACAAGATAACAGCAACAACAACAAATTTAATAACCGATGGCAACATTGATATGTATCTATTCTTTGAAAAAGCAATTCGAGGTGGTATATCAGTCATCAGTCATAAGTACGCCCGAGCTAATAACAAGTATTTGCCAGATTATAATCCAAACGAACCTAGCAGCTATATCATCTATTTGGATAAAAACGCTTTGTACAGTTGGGCTATGTCACAGTCAATGCCATATGCAGTTGACACATGGGTAGCCGAAGAAGAGTTTCTGTCTGATACCAATAATTTAACAATTGATTTAAGTGAATCTGATCACAGTTATTATCTTGAAGTTGATGTTGACTATCCGTCCTCGTTGCATGATTCGCATAATGATTACCCATTTTTACCTGAGAAGATGATCGTAAATGATACAATGTTGGCTAAAGAACAATTGGTTAATCGTACTGGAGCGCCTTGTACTATACCAAAACTAGTACCAAATTTGCTCAACAAACGAAATTACGTTTGCCATTACAGAAATCTCAAACAAGCTCTCGACGGCGGATTATTGTTAACAAAAATCCATAAAATACTTCGTGTAAAGCAAAGTAAATGGATGGCTCCGTACATCAAATTTAATAATGATATGAGGACCGCTGCGACAACTGATTTTGAGAAAGATTTCTTTAAGCTCATGAACAACTCTGTTTTTGGAAAGACTATGGAAAATATTCGGAAACGTGTTGATATTGTCGTGGTAAATAATCAGAAAAAGTTTAGTAAACTAGTTGCCGAGGACACTTTTGCTGGATCAATGCGTATCAGCGAAAATCTAGCGCTGGTTAGTAGGCATAAGAAAAACCTTGTGTTAAAAAAACCAATTTTCGTAGGCGCTAGTGTGTTAGAGGTCTCGAAATGGTTGATGTATGATTTCCACTATAATTTTACGAAGAAAGTCTGGCCTGATAGTAAACTATTGTTCACTGATACTGACTCGTTAGTTTACCAGGTGTTTACAGATGATGTTTACCAAGATATTTACAATCATCGGGAAGAATTTGATCTATCAGATGTTGCTAAAGATTCTCCGTTTCATGATCCAACTAACAAAAAGGTTATGGGGAAAATGAAAGATGAGTTTTGTTTTCGTCCAGTCGTCGAATTTGTTGGACTGCGTAGTAAAATGTACTCGTTGAAAACCGCTGACAACAAAGAAAGTAAAAAACTAAAAGGAATAAAAAAATCAGTTGTAAAAAATAATATAAAACATGCCGATTACGTTAATATTCTTAGGACTTCCTCACCACATTTTGCAGAAATGTATGCAATAAGATCTTATCGACATCAGATTATGACAGATAAATCAAGAAAATACGCGTTATCTAATTTTGATGACAAAAGATATTGCCGTGATGGTATTAATACGCTTGCAATAGGCCACTATGGAACTGTAAACAGTTCTCATGTTTACAAGTAAACAGGTAAACAGTTCTACTGTTATCGATGATTGAAAATGTAATCATAAGTGTTTCTTAAACAAAATGACTCACTATGCATTTTTCCAAATTTTTTACAAAAGTCTCTGTTTGACAAATTGAGCACTATTTTAAGGAAATGGCTTACTATGCATTTTTTACAAATTTTTTACAGAAGCCTTAGTTTGACAAATTAAACACTACATTTTATGAAAATGGCTTACTATGCATTTTTACAAATTTTTTACAGAAGTCTCTGTTTGGCAAATTGAGCACTATATTTTATGAAAATGGCTTACTATGCATTTTTCCAAATAATTTTTCCCAATTTTTTTATAAAAAATTCCTTAGTGAGCCAGTTTTTCATATTTTTTCTGAAAATTACATTAGTAGTATGGAAAAAGAGGGTTCTGTGATATTTCCATTACTGATTTTTTAATCTTATAGGCCTTAGTTTGATAAAATAATCGTTTATTTTATGCTAATTTTTAGGGTAACATTTTTTAATATTTTTATTTTTATCAAAAAATCTTTATAAGCCTCTGTTTGGCAAATTGAGTACTTTTTCTGATGGAAATGGCTCAGAACCCGCTTTTCTCTATACTACTATATATATCATGTTGATTTTATATATTTAACTATAGTTGAATCAATATTTCGATATATAAAGTCATAAATAATATCCAATCTCTTGTTCAGAGTCAAAGACATTTAGGATCTTTAAAAGGAAAGTTTACAGAAAAAGCTTTAACTACAGGTCTACAGAATCAAATGGTTTTCACACAAATCCAAATTATAATTCACAGGTTGTGTTCTTTTAAGGCCATGGGTTTCTTTAATCCTAGTAATTAAATATGGAAGTGTTTCATGTGAAAAGCATGTTGAGCTCTTATTTAATTAAAAGCTAAAATTCATACTACATATTTTTAAAAAATGGCAATTGTTTCCTGACATGACAATACTAGCAACAATCAAACTCTATCTCAACAAGCATACCAGAACCTCAGTCAAATCAGATAGAAGATGACCTCCTTAAAACATACTCCAAATATTTCAAAATTTCAAATTTGTCAATAATTTTGGAAATAATTCTCTACAACTTAATCTGCATGAATTTTGACATTATTATTACAAGAACCTCTACAAATTACATGCCAGATGACCTCATTATGGTAAGTGGATCTCACTAATTATATGATAATCTAAGCATATATTCTAAGTTTGATCAAACTAAGATCCAAACTATGGTCTTCAGAGTGGTAACAAGCTCAGCCAATTTGATGCAAAATCACCTCATTAATATGCAGGAATTTAATTCATTATCAAACATGCAAGAAATAAGCATGCATGCCATGCTTGATCAAAATTTCCTCAAAAACATTGCCTTCAGAGGGGCAACAAGCAAATGTAGATTGACTGAATGACAGTGAATGATGGATACTGGGCACAAGGCCATACCAGAAACTCTCATCCTTAGACCAAATGACCTAAACATTAGTGAAATTTTGAGAACTGACCAAGCAATGCAGGTGGGTGATAGAGCCAAATGCAGCTTTACAAAGTAGCGTGTACAGAATTGCAACTATCTACTACTGAATGTAATCCTGACAAAAAAACTTCTTGCAATATGCTGGAAAACATCAGTAAAGCAAAAGACAATGCAAACTGAATTTTATGGAAAAGATTTGGATTGTTCATCAGGCCATGTTTTAACAAAATATGTTTATTATCTAGGAAATTAGCCAAAAGCACAACTGGCATTTGATCATTATATAAAAGGTTGCTGGAGCAAGGTGGGTTTCATCATAACTACCATGCCCTTATATGTTATGTCCCAGCAAGTAAAACTGATCAAATTTACTGGATATATTTAAGAAACTATCTAGAATTCAGAATTCAGAATTTGTAAAACATGTATCTTCACTATTCCTCTTTCTGCTCTCCAACCATAAGTTTGAGCCTTTTGGGTAGGTCCCTGATGGTAAGGACTTCCCCATCGGCAAATGTCAGCTGGGTATATGCAACTGTCTTCAAGTCCAGTAAGAGTGTACATAGGTATAGGATTGGGATTTCAATAGCTTGCAAGCAGCACCATGCATAAAGTTTTCTTTTTCTGCCCAGTAAATGTTTATCTGGTTATAAGATAAAGATTTTAAAAAAATCATAAGAATTTCTGAGCTGAAATCTCAAGTGCCCCTAGTGGGTTTGGATGAACACTGGGGGTAAATAACAGCAGTATGATTGTGTAAATGTATCATTTCATACCCATTAGGTATATAGTCAAACTGACTTAGATCACCAAAATTGTCGAAAAAGCAAAGTTCCATCTGCCCTTGTTAGGTAAAAACAAATATATGTGTTGACAGAAGCTGCAAGTCCCAACTTGATCAAATCTTTTGTTTTCTAATTGTTTATGCTGACAACCCAATATTTTGTTCTACATTTATTTCATGTTGCCACCAGACTTCAGTGTTGCCATTGCAAGAACCAACAGTCTGTTTTAGTCCTCCAAGAATGGCCTCTTGTAACAACTTCAATTAGGTATGCATCCTTCATAAAGCAAGCTGAGAGAATTCATAACTTGAGGACAGTTTTTCAATTTCACAGAAACAGCATTACCACCAACATAACTTTAGTAATATGATCACGTCTCTTACCTCAGTCAGACCAAAATCAAAACCAGTTTAATTAATGTGTAAATAAAATCTTTACAGCCACATACTACTGGTGGTATTGAATATCCTTTTGAATTGATTGGTATATGATGGGGTATTGATGAAACATTTTTGATACATGGGCTTTTTAACAGGATGTGACAAATACATATGCTTTTTAAAAGGATATGACAGATATAAATGCTTTGAAACAGTATGTGACAATTACATATTCTTTGTAACAGGATGTGACAGATACAAATGCTTTAAACAGGGTGTGACAAATACAAGTGCTTTGAAACAGGATGTGATAATACATATGCTTTGAAACAGGATGTGACAGATACATGTGCTTTAAAACAGGATGTGACAGATACATGTGCTTTGAAACAGGATGCGACAGATACATGTGCTTTGAAAAAGGATGTGACAAATACATATGCTTTGAAACAGGATGTGACAGATACAAATGCTCTGAAAAAGGATGTGACAGATACATGTGCTCTGAAACTGGATGTGACAGATCCATATGCTTTGAAACAGGATGTGACAGATATGTGTGCTTTGAAACAGGATGTGACAAATACATGTGCTTTGAAACAGGATGTGACAGATACATGTGCTTTGAAATAGGATGTGATAAATACATATGCTTTGAAATAGGATGTGACAAATACATATGCTTTGAAACAGGATGTGACAGATACATCTGCTTTGTAACATGCCATAATACTTTAATTCATAAATTTTTCCTACCCATGTACTTAACAGATTATGATTTTATTACACAAAGGTAACAAACATGCAAGTTGTAAATATACAAGTGTATTTCATAATGGTTTTTTTCTTCATTTTAAGACTTCCATTATTTATTTTTTCAAAATGTAAATTCTACTCTCTGATACATGTTTTCTCTTACACATGAATTTCACTTTTATGGAGGTTGATGAGAAATTTGCTTTATTCAGCCTTCATCTACCCATCTCAAAATTATTATCCCAGGCCAAAGATGTCAAGATAATGGGTGGTGATCTTTTAGCTGTGTATTGGCTATTGGGTCAATGGTTACATATAGTGAATCTAAAATATGTGAGACATAAAACTCCAAAGCTTTTTAAAAATTTGTGTGAAAAAACCTCTCCTTATAGCCCCTGGAGCATGTAGAAATTTCTGAAAGTGTTGGCAGAATCTACACTTAATGGGCTATCAATGACCAAAGTTTCACAAATGTTGCAGGTGGGATTCATTGACATAATATATGTATGCCTGTATGTAAATGTGCATGTATGGATGGAAGGACCATATCACAAAAAGTACCTAACAGTTAAATCATGAAAAACACAAGCCAATAAAACTGACATCAGCAATAAACATAAATACTGTTAGATAAGCATATATCTCTTACAAAGGAGAATTCTGACATGAATTTTTGTGCTTGGATTTTTGTATATGGCTCACAGATAAAGAGGACTATAAAAATCAAATAGTATCATCAGGAGCCAAACAAAAGAAAGAGAAAAAACAGGTGATTAACAGAACATAATGTTAGAAAAAGCTGATGTAATTAGTATTGAATTTGTCAATTAAAAAGAAAATTACAGATTGCCATAGCTCCTGCCACTACTCTAACCCTTATCCTAACTTTTGGGCAAATGTAACATTAACTCAAAAATAATGTCACCATGACCTAATTTTGTGATTAATGTACAATCCTCAAGATAAATGTGTCATTCAGAAGGTAAAGAAATCAATAATACCAATGCTGCCAACAAAAGATAAGTGATAGCTATGTCTCATATATGCTTTGTGGGTCAAAGAAAAAAAATTAACTGAAGCTTGAAATGTGTTTATTGAATACAGATTCACCACCAGCACCTGAAATTAACTCTATTCAAATCTGATCCAAGGTGTAATGGATGAACTGATGGACAACAGTAATGTTCCCATATAGCTCTATCACTGGTGGGGCATAAAATAAAAAGGATTACAGAAGAAGAAACAAAGAGATTGGCAGAGGGTGGTAGCATGGCAATTTGGATAATCCTAGTGAGAGAAGATAATGATGGGTGCAGGTCGACTGTTGATACCTTTGTTTGGTAGCAAAACAAAGACAGTCATGGTTATGCAGTATTTTCCAAATTACATCGTAATGTTTTGGTATTTGTGAATAAAAGCTTTTCTAGCAAAGATACATAAAGAAGAAAATTGGACACACAATGAATGAATCACCAATCTCTGTCCCTGTTGATGAGCGAACTTCCAAGCTATTGCTTCTATAAACCCGCCTCTCATTTTTCCTCCATATTACTGAACTAAATCTGAAAATTCATTTGAATATATCAATTAACATAATAAATTTAATACCAGTGTGTGCAGATTAAATTTACGACGGACATCTGAATCAAATGCTATTGTAACTTTCACTGAAATATCATTGAAAGTAATTACTTTATAAAAGCTGCCCAATGCAATGCCCTAAAGATGAAGATAAAATGGAGACAATAGATGTTAGTGAGTAGATGGAGGAAGAGGAAGGGCTTGATCAATCTACAACAATTTGGTGTAAAAATGCTGAAAAACAAAGGATCAATAAAAACCAAATCTAACCAAATAAAATTAAATCCACAGCTCACTAGTGACTAACAATGATAAATGCAGCAACCACATTTAGACTGACAGTCATAAAAATAAGGTGAGTATACAAAAAAAATCCAAAACAAATAAATTTAAAAAAAATCTTTGATGTAAGTTTTCGTTTCATTTCTTACAGCTTTTAATATCTTTTAAAACCATATCATATTCAACTGCATACCCAAACTTTTGTTCAAGACTGAGAGATTCTGCCAATTGTAAAGTTACCTATGAACATCATAGTAACATATTTTAAAACAGCTCTGATCAAAGGAATTACAGGTATGGGAAGAAAAAGAACAAAGGACCTTTAACAATATTTCTCTTTTTCCTATCTGTTGTTTTCATGTGATATCACAAAATGTGCGTACTTCAATATCCACCATTTTGAATCTCAAATCAGTATTTAACAACATTGTTTTTTCCACATAATTATCAAGGCAAATCTCATATTGTGCATAACATTACATTCTTTTGTAATAACAGAATGAGACCATATGCTTGACTTTTCCCTTTATCTTTAAGTAAAACATTGACATTTCAACCATCTTTGTTATTCTTTCATAGACAAATAGATCAATCAATAAAGAGACACATAAACAATTGGATACACAAATGAAAAGAAATATAATGATTTTCAATTTACGTGGCTGAGATCAATTATTTAGTTATAGTTTGAGTGAAAATACAGATCGTTAATATATAATTTTATATTTCTAAAAGCATTTCAAGAATAATTGGTTTTGATGTTCTGTACAAAGCCATGCTCCACTAGGCAAATGTTTTGTTTTAATACACTGAAGATAAAACTTCTATGAACGATTATCGCTTACATTCAATATCATCCTGTGTCCATCATCTCCACCACAAATATGTTATTTGACCATACTTACCATAATTAGTTTGTCAGCTGTCTTTGGTACAAGCACATGTTTTCACGAAAAGTATTTGTTCATTAAAGTTCTGGCATAATACACATGCAACAAACTTTTATTATATCCTGAAGATAGTGACAAGCTTAGGGACATCATACAAAATAATTAAAAAAAGGACATTATTGTCTGTTTATATTTATAAAAGAAACTGCAGTTATATTTGATAGCAGTATGCTCAATTATGGTTCAACATTCCTTTTCTATCTTTTGATATAAGAAGGGGAATTTACAGTTTTATTTTTATTTTTGTGCTATAGGGGCTCATTATTTCAAGTATAATCTATGTATCATTTCGATTAAGTAAACATCCTTATTGATGGTTAAATAAAAATTTTATCTTGAATTTAAGTGATAACTCGTGTTGATAAAGGTTTATTAGAGACTCAAAATGGCAGCACAAGGTATGCGCTCTTTGCATTGTGGGTATTTTCGTACACAATCATGACGTCTCTGAAAACAACCCATACATGTGCTTCTGTGATATATGGATTTTATCTTTATAAAACCTTTATCTTTTATTTTACACATCTCTAAAAGAATTGAAACATTGTGGACATTCATTTTTTATCTGGCAGATGAACACACTTTGTTTCTAAACATTTTTGCATGATTTTATTACAAACTGTATAATCAGAAATGTCATGCAGACTGATGTCAAATGTTGACAAATGGAGATAACTCTAGCAGGCAGTGCTTATGATGTGTCCTATCTAATACGACTAACAAATACAAAAAAAACAAAATCTTCACACAGTTAATAACAAAGATGACTTTAAAAAAACAAAATTTCACCATCATCAAAGGCAGGTGTGACAAAAAGCAATTAATTTTGAAGGGAAAATGACTCACCTCTTTTTTGTTGATTTTAAAACAATAGTGGTGGGATCTTGATGAGCAATTTCAGCCTCCTGCACCTGTTCCCTTAATGTTTTAAACATTGTCCTTCGCAACCTGAAATTAAACAGATGTCTAATACAACTGAACTGACACTCACTGGCACAAGAAAACATATCACTCTCTGCTCTGTGTCAAATCAGTGGAAATTTTTAAACTATGTGTGTATTACACTGTAAATATATACACATCCAGTGACTCAATGTTACTTGACATTATATGTTTGTTCTGTAACATAGATTCGATTGCAATTCTAAACATAATGCCTAAAAAAAACACTTCAGCATAAAGTAATAGTCATGGCATACAGCCTTGAACATGAGTATAACATTATGCAAATTTTAATACGAGTAAAAAATTGGATAAATGTTTTAATTTTCCATAGTAGCCCCAACTTTCTTTGATAGGCAATACTCAACACTATGTACTGCTGTGGCAATGTGTAAAAGAGGGAACAAATGGCAAATGCAATTCTGATAAAATCTGAGAACATCTCATTACCAAAAAGTGTTGCTGTTGTTGTTGTTGTGGGACTTAATGCCATTTTTCAGCACAGCACTTTAGAACACCCCACCCAAAAGTGCATGCCTATACAAGCTGTTCAAGTCTTAAAAGTGGTGTAACTTCTGTGTTTACCCTGGATTACAAATAATCTGTTTCATAACAGAGATCAACTGGGCAATGAAGCAAGGACTTGAATTTTTTCAAATGTCACTTACACTTTCCAGGCCAGATCTCGAAGCAGACACATGAAGGGTATGAGGAACAGGCCCATCCAAAATAAAGAGCTACCCATCACATGGTTAGCCTGTAATGATACAGCAAAAAGGGGTACATAAATGTGTGTGCTAAATGATGAATAATCATACATATTCAAGCTAAACTAACAGACTAATGTTAAGTAAATACAAGTCAACATTGAATGATGATGCCTTGGAACTGTTTACTTTTTTATGGTGAACTGTTGCTGGTAAATAAAGAAATCATTTTAATAATTTAAGTTTGCGGGCATCATGCAATTCATATTTTAAGTGTGTCTGTTACAATTAAAATCAAACAATAATGCATTGGCATTTTACATCAATGTCCATGAAATTTCTTTATAAAAAAAAGAAAACTCACAGAAAACCACTAGATCTCAAAAAAACAATTTTCAGGAATGCAGATGAAAAAGGTCTAAGATATTGAGGGTATAATGAATAAACAAGTGTGAAAAAAATGAACACAGAAATGAACTGGCAAGATGATATATTATCTTAAATCTGATGCTTTTTCTACTGTAAGTAATGTTATTATCAATAAAACTATCAGCCTTCCAGAGTCAAAGAATAGCACATCATATTCAATTCTTGTATTTAATAATGTTTCCTAAACAAATATTGTGATTTAAAATAAACTGATTCCTGCGCAATGGTTAATAGAAAAAGAATTATCAAACTAAAAATGTGAAGTGCATGCAAATAAAAAATTCTTACCATTCCCAACATTTCAGGAGCTATGTTGATGGTTGGGTACACATGGCTATACACAATCAAGAATAAGAACCAACAAACAATGCTTCCCCATATTGCTAAGTGTGTTAGCTACAAGAGAAAAATGAACAATAGTGTCATTGTTTTCTTATAACATGTATCTGACCACAAACAGTGCTATCATAATATACTGTCACAAACAGTGCATATCAGAATCTACTGTCACAAATCGTGCTTATCATAATCTACTGTCACAAATAGTGCTTATCATAATCTACTGTCACAAACAGTGCATATCAGAATCTACTGTCACAAACAGTGATATCATAATCTGCTGTCACATACTGCTGCTGATTCACATTTCAATTTGAAGTGTACAGCATAGACGTTGATTTACTGTACTATGCTATAGTCTGAATACACTTCAACATTTGTTTGTACCCCAATAGCAATTTAAAAAATGAAAAGCATAAATGAGATACAAAAAATGCACAGAACTTAGTTCATTCATTGATTTATAATTTTAACCTGATTCAAATGGTGGAGGGACTTAACCCTGTTATTATCTGATGTTTCGTGGACTACCACATACCAGCTGCTTTGCCACATTGCACATTAATTTTTTTTTTGATACAGTGTTTCGGATTTAGGCTACCTATAGATGCCAGACAGGGTCCTTACAAATAACATGCAAGTGACAAGGCATAAACTGTCTTCATTATCTGGTAATAAAAATGGCAAAATAATATACTTACAGTTTTACATCCTGAATTTCATCAAACTGTTCTGCAAATCCTAATTACATGAGTCATGTCATGGGTTCTCATGCTTGATTACACTTTTCAAAATTGTACTATAATTTCAACTATATTCTATGTGCAATAAAATCCTCCTTACTGAACTCAAAATGAAATAAATATTATATTCCATTGAGTCTTTTTAATAATTGCAATTGAAAGATTTCATATTTTTCCCACATTATGATTTCATACATTCAATGACAGAACTTAAACAAACTTGCAGATGTCAACACGCTGCTCCTCATTGCTGAAATCCCATGCACTTCATGTAGAATTGTCACAGATAAATTCCAGTCCAAAATCAAGAAAATTTGTAGATTTTGTAAAATATATTAATTCCAGATCAAACAGACAAGTTGTTGCAGTGTGCATTCATTCACAATATTCATATTCATTCATAATATGACTCCAAATTTCAATTTTAGGTTGACCAAAATGCCATTTTCTTTCAAAACTTATGTCTAGCATGTGACCAAGTTCCAGTTTATCTTGGCAAAGTTATGTGCACATTAATAATGTTGTTGTGTAATGATGAATCTATGCTACATTCAGTTATTTTGTTTCTTGCAGTGTATTTCTGTTTATATAATTAAGACTTAGGTAGTATAAGAAAATGATCAGATAAAAAAATGGTTACTGAATTTATATGGCAAAATATGAACTCATTTTGTTGGAGGGATATACTGCACTCCCAAGGTCATGCAGTATTTCCATCCAAAAAACTCATTCATATTTTTCCAAACAAATGCAGTAACCTATAAATACTGCTGACTCAACTTGCAGTTTGAAGTTAAGCACATACCTTTATTTTTCTGGTACACTATATTATGCCAGATCTGAATCTATGCTGCTTGAACATGGTGCTTATTTTATATTGGTAAATACAGTATATATAAATATGACCAGTGTTCAACTGTCCTCTGTGTAGGCACAAGCAGTGTATGAGTGACCCTGTAGATTATTACAAAAGATGGGTCTCAACAATCTCGATCTTTAAATTTGAATTTCTGTAGAGAAACTGTATTTCTCTTAACTGACCATGACTATACTGTCTTACTTTTACACCCAGGAATCTATAGGTTTTTTGATGACCCTATGTATAAACAGTTCAAAATTTTTGGTTCAAGAACAAAAATTATTCTGCTAAACTCATTTTTCTTTGAGCAACCTTTCACCCCAAATTAATAGGCATCTTTAATACCAAAACTGCATGCTCTCCACAAACTGTGAGTCAAGATATATGGTCCAGAACTAGTAATTATGCAAAAGATTTGTCTTCTTTCAGTCAATGATCGTTATCTTTGACCTTTTAACCTCCATGTTTGAAGAAAAATTGCGATTTTTGTGCAGAAACCATTATTCTTTCAGCCAATGACCATAAAGTTTGACCTTTGTGACCCCAAAATTGAAAAACTTTTTCCTTATTTCCAGTGCAAGCCATCCACATAGTCTGGCAATTGTAGGTGGCAAAGAACTTAAATTCTTGCAGACGGACAGATGGATGAATATCAATCACAACATAATATTTTCTACCTTATAATGGCACATACCTACACTTACTTTAAAGAATTAGTAAAATAGTAAACACTGATTCCAATTTTTTAAAAAAAACTTAAATGTTGGTTGGAAAATCATTATAATGCCAGATTGCCAGCACTTGTACAAATTTGAATTTGCCAGGATGCTTTTGATAAAATTTGGTCAAAGTGGCTTCATCGATACAATTTGAAGTTCCTTCAAGGCACAACATGTTCTGTCAAATCTGGTCAAATTCTGATCATTAGCACTTTTACAGAAATTGTAGGTTTTTATGGAAGCAGATTTGATAGGAAATTGATATCATCTGTAGAAATATGAAAGCCCTTATGCCAAAATTCTCCCACTGAAATTAGGTTGAATTGTTCCAGTGAGTTTTAATTAAATGAAAATAGAAAATATTGATGCATGAGAGGCAGCGAATGCATAATGGATGCTAGGCCAAGCTACATGCTCACAGATCCATATGGTATAGGTGAGCTAAAGGATAAAAGAGGGGATGGAGTATAGTAAAAACAGCATAAACTCAGACAATCTGAATTTCATGCTAGCAAGAGGATACAAAGATTAAATATGAAAATTTGGTTTAACTTTAAGAAGAATTTTGAACATGAATCTTATGAAAAATAGATCTATTATGGAGTACACACAATTCCTAAAGAAATATATGCAATGGTTACAATTTACAAATCAAACAAAATTTTTAAAGATTTTTTTGGGTGTTTTGCTAATTTCATTGTTCAAAAAACAAATTGCATATTGTCTTTGACTACAGCACCATTTCTGCTGTACTTCAGTAAGAAACATAACCGAAATAGCAATTGGTAATGATTTAATACTGAATTTATGAAACAAGTTGAATAATATCAGGTTTTGTGAGCCTTGGCAAGCAAAAGCTAAGCTGGATGTTATTCAATAATTTTCATAAATTTTATATTAAATCATTACATATTTGAGATTATTTTATCATTTAGTTTTAATTTAAGTGGAAATTATTTAGATAGAAAGAAGAATGAATAATTTTGTTCATTCTGACAGATACTGCATTTTTTATTTGTTGTGTTTAAGAAACTGTCACAAACAAAGCTGAACTAGTAAAAGTAGAATATACATTTTTACAAACTATAAATCAAAGAACAAGCATCCATTTAAATGAACAGAACATTTTACAATGGCAAAATCATTTTCCAGTGCAGAATGTTCAATGTGTGTGATGTCACATTGTTTGACATGGTACATAGTACTGGTTAGAGTAGGCCTAGAGTACATGTTCCATGTTTATCCTAAAATGTCACTTGCACAGCTATACATTGCATTGTTCTGATATTCATGTGAAAAGAGGAATACTGGATGAAGAAATTCCTATATTTATTTAAGGTATTTGTGATCATATATTTGCAGTTCTCGATTTGGAACAGTAGAATGTACAGAAGATGTAAACAAATTTCTTTTCGAGTTGGATTTGTGTCACATATTTACTGTGTAAATATGATGTTGTTGGATAAAGTTCTGTCAGTTGGGACATTCTTTGTGAACAGAGTCGAGTTTATTTACTTCTGTTAGTTTACATTTAACCATAGTATATAGGGTGGATTGTATGTTACAGATACACCCCACCTCCACCCAATATCAAATGAGCAATCACTTTTGTTTTACTTCTTGTTCTGTTTTGGGGTTTTATACCATTTTACATATGATGATCTTGTTATACATGACACAAAAAAACCCATGTTGGGGTAAACTGGCCATATTCAGTCAGACAAGACCAGATATATATAGAGAATTACAAATCAGAAGAAATGTAGGTATATTACATTAGATAGAAAGATGGAGAGATAGACAAACATCATAAGAGATCGGTTGATAGGCAGTCAGTCAAGTCAACTGAGATTGATATATTAATAGATCACATACCCAGGTCCAAGCACTTGTTTCAAGCCCTGCTTTTAGACACACTGTAACAACTACAAACTGAAAATTGAAAGAATCTGTCTACATACTGAAAAATGAAAGAATCTTATTGTCATCTATGTCTTGATTGGTGTTTTCTAATAGTCATTTAACTGATAACGTCATAGTAAATATTTAAGTATATATTTATAAAACTTTAGGAAAAATTTAAGAGAGAAGAGCTTGAAAATATACACATTTACAAATAATTTTAGATTGATCAAACTGGATTCATTCAATATTCCAGAAGTAAAAGAAATGTCAAGCTAACATTAAGTTTGTAAAGCATGTATGCCCCAAATTCAGACATACAAACAAAATGTCCAAAACAATCCAAGTTTTTAAAAGTTTTAAATATTACTTAAACTGCATGAAAATTGAATCAGGCTATACATCTGACCTGACAAAAACATCAGATGAGGTTATCTACATCTGACCTGACAAAAACATCGAATGAGGTTATCTACATCTGACCTGACAAGAACATCAGATCAGGTTATCTACATCTGACCTGACAAAAATATAGGATCATGTTATCTACATCTAACCTGACAAAAACATTGGATCAGGTTATCTACATACTGACCTGACAAAAACAGCAAATCAGGTTATCTACATACTGACCTGACAAAAACATCAGATCAGGTTATCTACATACTGACCTGACAAAAACATCAGACCAGGTTATCTATATCTGACCAGACAAAAACATCAGATCAGGTTATCTACAACTGACCTGACAAAAACATCAGATCAGGTTATCTATATCTGACCTGACAAAAACATTGGATCAGGTTATCTACATTCTAACCTGACAAAAGCATTGGATCAGGTTATCTACATCTGATATGACAAAAACATCAGATCAGGTTATCTAAATTCTGACCTGTCAAAAAAAAAATCGGATCAAGTTATCTACCTTTGACTGACAAAAACATCAAATCAGGATATCTACATCTGACCTGACAAAAACATAGGATCAAGTTATCAATATCATGACCTGATAAAAACATTGGATCAGGTTATCTACATACTGACCTGACAAAAATATCCAATCAGGTTATCTACATACTGACCTGACAAAAACATCAAATCAGGTTATCTTCATACTGACCGGACAAAACATTGGATCAGGTTATCTTACACTGACAAGGTAAAAACAAAAAGAATGTCATGGTATGCTGTTAACAAAATTTGTTTAGCAACCTGAAGTAGAAATGGTAATTTCTAGTTGGTAACTGCTTATAGAGTCACTTCTATTTTATCAAAGGTTGAGAGAATTGAAAGGTGGTAGGTACAAAGCTTGGCATTGTAAATGGACACTGCAGTAAGGCAGTATATGGGTTAGACTGGTCTCTATAATTGCCAGTATACACCAGGTTTGCCTGACTGGATAACAGATTGATTTCTTCGAACTTATAATGTTGAAGTATTGGTCCCTGAAGATCCCTTGGAGTAGGTTTAGGCCAGTCAAAATGGCAATAGGAGATCACTCTGTTTGACCACCACCAAGGTAAGCATATATCTTTTAGCACTTTTTAACTAAAAGTTCTTTTGGGGAAGGCTGGGTTTGTGAGGTATCAGTTTTCCTAACATAGCATGATTAAGTAATGTATTCAAAGAAGATGCTTTTCAATAACTTTAAATAAATTGCATTTATCACATGACTATGTTAGTTACATTAATATAAAATATCATAGTTTTCCATATAACACATGTAATAACATATCTTTCCATCACAAAAGAAATCATAATGCCATGCAAAAGAAAGGTACAAGGGCATTCAACTCATTTCTCTCCACTAGTCTGCAGTTTAGCCAAATAAAATCTGTAATTTTAGCCATGCGGTAAAATGAATCTTAAATTTGAGCTTGAATTAAGTTTTTTGGATTGAAAAAGCTTGCAGAAGATTGGAATTATTTGCCTCTTTTATCCTGGTAATTAAAATGAGCCTTCATGCATGATCATCCTCTCTGAATTAGTAAACAAAAATCTCTAGTAATCAATAACATTGAAGAAACTCATTATAATAATTAGACTCAACACACATTCAATATGTATGCAATAATTTACTTACTGTATATACAAAATTTCCTAAAAACAAATAGTCCCCTACTTGTCCATTAGAGAATGCAGTATCTGTAAAAAGAAATGAGAAAATTAACTCACAATGCAAACTATCCCTGTCAAATAAACTCTTTGAACATAAAAAGCTTCTGTATGTGTGTATGTATATATGTGTGTATAATAGAATGTGTGTATAATATGATTTATCAGAATTATATCAAACAAGAATATAGTACAGTATATACTAGCTTATAAGTCAGGCCCAACTACAAACATCATAGACCCTAATTTGCAATGCATAATGCAGTGGTAAATCTCAATCTATGTTGTTTGTTCTAATGATCACTCCTAACAAAATGCACAGATCCAGATTTAAGGAAAATTATGTGATAATATATCTGAGTCTATGCAGATTACAAATGGATCTAAATTATACACAAATATATATCATAAGCGTCATTATGATACGAAGGCTCTAATCAATTCTATGGGGAAGTATTCAAGTAAAATGATTTTTTTTTCTCCCAAAACTGAACTTGTCTTGTAGATCCTATAAAGTAAATTTCTTTCTTTTCTTTCATCTAAAACAAAGCTGATCCTATTACATTGAAGTTAGTTTCATAAAAAAATCGCATTTCAATGATGTGTATACCCAAATCCAAAAAACAAGTGCCCATTCTTTTTTTAACACCAAAATAACTGCCCACAATTCATGGATGTTCCTGCCAATATGATTTAACTAAAATAAATAATTCTAGGTCAAACCCTGGCCATAACACCATAAATGCTTTTGGAAAACTGGTGAAAACTGAATTTGAAATGTATTTTCCTAATGTAAAACCTAACAAAAGTAGTAATTCAAGGGTTACTGAGTAGAAATTAAATTTATGATGGATGTAAACGGATGTGACATAAGTGGCCAAATGGGTTATGATGTGGTGGATGGTGGAACAACGACGTTGGTAACACTGATTTCTCCCTCAAATGATATGGTAGGGGATCATAAAAGTTTATTTAGAATATGAATATTCAACTGATGTGCAGGAATTTTATACAAATTTTATGCCACACACAAAATGTTTGTACATGTATAATTAAACTTTATATTTTGCAATTCAAGTTGACCAGATTCTTTTCCCTCACCTTGTTGTAAAGATAACACAGGCATCCAGAACAGTAAAATGGAGTGAAATATTGAATTGAAAATCCACATCCAAAATACCTGAAATAAAAAAAAACCAATATTTTACAAAAGTCAATTCTTACATAATTATTTTTTTTTCTTTAAGAATAATTATGTGGTTACATTAACATTAGCAAATAAGCTTGACTACTCTTTGAACTGAGACATGCCAGCAAGATGAAAAATTCTCTCTCTCTCTCTCTCTCTCTCTCTCTCTCTCTCTCTCTCTCTCTCTCTCTCTATATATATATATATATATATATATATATATATATATATATATATATATATATATATATATATATATATATATAAAAAAGAATGGGGGAAAAATAGTCGAAATTACCTCATCATTCCATCACTAGGTGGCTAGTGATATACTGGATGTAATACAATTTAAGCTGGAGTGAAACATTTACAAGGATGCTTTTAGCTGAAGGGATGCATGGGAGGGTTTTACAGTAAAATAAATGAATAGTTTCAAAAACAAAGAAACCTTGTAAATTTTCTTAGATAAAAAGAATCCTGGATAAGTATCTTACATGTTTTCATCCACTGATAAACTTTATAGATCTTTACTTACAATATATAACTGACAAAAAAAATCCCCCATAAAATGTCTTATGATAAGTTGTTGCATATAACTTAATTCATTACATATAATTTATGCACTTTACTTGTAAAGATGAAGAAAAGACTAATTTTTTTAATATAAACATAAGGACTTCCAGTCAGCTGAAAATTATGTGTATTTGAATTTTTATTCATCTTTTTTTTTTGCTTGGACTAAATAATCTGATAAGTAAGACCTGATTTTATATTTGCTATTTTTGTATCTGCTATTAAAACACACCAAACAAGGGTTATGTGGAACCCAAACAATATGAAATTACACTGAGGTATTCTCAGGGATAAAACAAGATCACACTTTATACAGTCACTAATCAATGTCAAACAGTCTTGAATCCATTGGCCTGGAAAAATTGTACAATTTTTACTCATCCTGCTGGAAAAAAAGATTATAATGTATTATAGTTTCTTTATTATATTTCTATAAAAGGCTATTTGCCCTTGCTACTCACCACTAATTTAAATGAGTGGATTTTCAATCTCTGACCCAACCAATATTTATCCACCTTGTATCATTCCCACTCACTTTTAGCTGAGGGTATGCGCACCCTCCAATTGTCAAAATTGAGGGTACATGGACATGTTAGGGGTACAGTGGTTTGAAAATCAAAATGGTTTTATATCAATAGTGTAATATATGACAATCATCATATCAACACCCACATTTGTCTTTATGTGTGTCCTGGCCACCAAACAAGAGGTCACATATTCTAAAATTGCTTCAGCATCCCAGATTTTTCTATTTATATATTAATTTGTTTTGTTATTATGTTCAAACTTTCTTTTAAACAAGCTGATACTAATTTTTTAAATTTTACTCTAACTTTTTTTAAAATTCCCATCCTATTAATAATTCATGGGAAAGAATCTCTCATTAAGAATGACTTAAGGTTCAAAGTTTTTACTTTTATTGTTAATTCCTAACTATGATACAATTTTAATGTCGAAAATTAAGAAATTGATTAAATACTTTGAAACATTCCATTTTATAGTATTCCAAGGATAACACACATGTCCAATTTACCTTCACTTGTTTTGGACATTAGTGTTAAAATGTATTTTTGTCATAACCATGGTAACAGACCAATCATATATTTATTCTTGCTTGTCAGCAGCATAAGATATTTTTAAATAACATTTCTGTATAGTACAGTATTGTTTTATGTATATTCATATTTTTGTAACTTTTGGTGCATGACTATTTATCTTGTATGTTATGTAGACTGAATAGGATCTATAAATAGGTGTTTCCAAGGATTTTTTTAAAATAATAATTAACATTTAAAAATTTAGAGTTATTTATGGTTGGCTAGTTAAAGTTAGATGGCTGTATATGTGCATAGGAATTGTGAAATTTTGAGTAGTAAGGTTAGTCAGTGGGGTATCTTATGACAAAGTCAAAATGGATTCTTGGAGATGTATAATGAGAGAACTGAACAATTAATTCATTCATATTTTGGATTATTATTTCATATGTTTTAGTATTAGTATCAGTCTGCTGTAGTGTTTAGGTATAATCTGAGTGGAGGCATTTGTTTGGATTTTTAATTCAATCTACACAAAGGACTAATATAATTTTATGTGACTATTGTGAATTTATTCAGAGGAGTTCTGGACAATGCTATTGTGATACATCAGGACTGTTGGTAGAGCAGTGCATTTGAGGAAATAGAATTCATTCAGAAGATTTGATTCTTTATGACTTGTGATAGAACTTTTGGAATTATTTTTCATTGAATTTATAATACTATAAGCTCCTCTTAAATTTTTAGTTCATAACTAGATAATATTTGTTAAGTTTTACAAAACCTGTTAGTATTGCTTCTTTCTGTTACTAGATTATGACCACCGAGTTGTAACACTTGCTACAGGAAATGAGAAGCCATTGGGGGTAATAATCGATATAACATGGCAGCCTGAAGTTATATGTTAAAGGAGGAGCAATAAAATCTTGATAATGATGATTCAACCACCAATGGGTGCTGATACTACATTCAGATACTATCATACTTTACTGGTCCCTTGACAAGTAGCATAGCAGCTGATTCATCACAATCACAAATTTGTATACACATATAAAACTTGTATATGTCTGCCCAAAACATCTTTCTTTAATGTTTATTTAAAAAAAGACTTGCACAGAGCTTACATTATATATGAGACCTTTGTTTTGAAGACTAAAATTATACTTTCTGTAAGCAACAGTGAATAAAATGCAGAACTTAAAGATATGTGTGTGTGGGTATATATATATATATATATATATATATATATATATATATATATATATATATATATATATATATATATATATATATATATATATATATATATATACACATATGTATGTATGTATGTATGTATGTATGTATGTATGTATGTATGTATGAATGTATGTATGTATGTATGTATGTATGTATGTATGTATGTATGTATGTATGTATGTATGTATGTATGTATGTATGTATGTATGTATGTATGTATGTATGTATGTATGTATGTATGTATGTATGTATGTATGTATGTATGTATGTATGTATGTATGTATGTATGTATTCTTACCTTGCTATTGAACTGCTCCGCATTTTGAGAAGATTTGTACAGTTCTGGGAACTTGAGACGGCTCTCAGCACTGCAATATCTATCAAACAACCCCATTGCAAGTGGTGGAGCTGCTGTGAATATCTGATAAAAAAATAATTTCTCAGTTAAGACTAAAAGATTTGCTGAGGATCAAAATGCATATAAACCCTAATGGGTTGGCAGCATTTTTTTAGGTACATAAACCTTAATGGGAGATAGCATTATTTACTTTTCATCTTCAGGATATCATGTTGGCAGACATAATAAATTTTTTACATTTTAATTTCTTGCATTTTATTATAATCATGTAGAGGTGACATATACCCCCAGTCCTCCACTTGTATAAAGACTTTGAGTAAAAGTACTTTATGGTCCATCTATTTTTATTTATATAGTACTTATGCTATACTTTGTTTCCATGGTAGCATACAAAACGATTGAATAAAGAAAGTTCTTTGTATCAAAAGTCACCTTAATGCAAGCATTGTTTGGCATGTACATCAAGTCTAGGTGAAATACCTTAACAGTTTGATAGCTATACTACAGAAATTAAATATGCACTGACATCTATATAATACCAAAAATAACTGGCAATAAAATAGAGTAAGGTAAATTTTCTTATAGCAATTCCATATGCAATATTTCTCATTCTTTATGTTGTCAAAAATTATTCTTACTAAAAAAGCATTAGCTTTCATGAGAAAGCCAGTCATGTTTTTGGGCTGTAGCTATACTGCAATATCCATGGTGTCTGGTAATAAATCTTATCCCCACTGTTACTGTATATTTAATATGTCACACACAAATTTACACTGAACTAAATTTTTCATGACAAATTTGACCGATTTTGTACAATAATTACAACAATACATACCACATTATAAAAGCCTATTGTCCATCTCTCAAACAAAATTTGTCCTGAGAAGCCATTTTGTATTGCAAACCAAAACTGTCAAAGAGACAACAAAAACAGTGCATGCTGGGATAGCTAATACATTAGACAGAACAAACAAAAACAAGAACTAAATTTGCATTTGAAATTTGGAGGACTGCTTCCCTTGTTGGTCATCTGCTATATCTTAAATTGCAGAACTTTCTTAAACTGAAATTAAAAAATGCAACAATTAAAAAGTTATCCACATATTCACTGCACCAAGCTGAAACCCCTTCATAATATATGTTGTTGAGTAATATGGTAGATATTATATTAGGAATGACAAGAGTGCAAGAGGTGCAGTAGTAAATCAGGCTCTTTATTGTTTGCAGTTTGAGGCAACTCATAAGTGAGAATATATGGTATTTTAACAAACATGCTGATTATTGGTCATCAATTTTTTTTATAATACTACATAAGATTTTATCAGCTTGTTCAGTTTGTTACCAGTCACCATCACAAAACTATAAACAATACTGACCTCAATTTGCAATTACATAACATACCAAAACAATATTGACCTCAATTTGCCATTACATACCAGATCTGGGTCAGCATGGTTTTCTTGAAATTGTAAAAGCAAAAAGAGGAGACATTGCTTTGCATTCCACAGTTATAGGCCATGCTTTACTCAGCATTTTGAGTAGGAAATGCTACTCAAAAATTTGAAATCTTAATTGAAATAGTCAAATCAAATTAACTGTTTAGTCTAAACATTTTTTGCATAATTTGGAGTTGAGTTAAGTTTTATCTATTCTTGAAACTTCTTGAGCAATAAATTCAGTTCAGAATCTCAAAATTTGACCATCTAGAGCTATAATGTGAAAATCCCAGGCATTTCTGACAATACGAATTGTATCTGAATTTGGAGGATTGAGCTCAGGTTTCTTGCTTCAAATGTGTCAATACATGGACCTTAGTTGATAAAAGAAAACTTTGATGGCACAAAATCCCTCCCTGTCAAAGAAACAATTTCACTGTATAGGAAAATAAAATTCATTGAAAACATTGCATAAATGAAACCATAACTACTCTCTATCACAAAGGTAGAAAACTTTCATATGAGAAAAACAAATATATGAAGGAACACTTTCTTTACATCACCCAAAACAAATATATGAAGGAACACTTTCTTTACATCACCCAAAACAAATATATGAAGGAACACTTTCTTTACATCACCCAATATGTAAATCTGACACTAGTAGGAAATGTCAAGCTTCATGACTACTCATGCTTTTGGGGGAATACAAAATGCCAAAGATTTGAGTTTTGACACATTGTCAGTATTTTCTCACTTCCTTTCAGCAAGAGGACCATGTAGGCCTAATATTGCTCAGCTGGATTATTTAGTTATTATATTTAGTATTATAAGGTCATAGCCAATGAAAATTATCTTCCAACTTTTATATTGTAAATTTTAAAAATTTTCTAGTCTAACAAAAAGTTTCTGAAGGTAGAAACATAATTAACATACTAAGACCCCACTCATAACTGGACTTGCAAATGATCTTGATGATATGAACTAATTTACTAAGGTATTAAAAACCAAATGAGAATCATTATCTCTACAGTGGAAAAATGCTGTCACTTGGATGCAAATCCCATAATTAACATGTGCAAATCTCACTTGATATAAAGCCTTTGGAACACAATGATTATATAGGCTTATTTGTACCATGCTGGAGGAGAAATTAAGTCTCCAGAGTGGTAACAAGCAAGACCAATCAGATACAAGACCACCTCATTAAATATGATTTAATCTGGCTCATAATCAACTTCATCAAACATCCTGATGTTGTAAAACCATTTAAAAAGATGTATCAAAACCTAGTCAGAAACAGAGTTGTTTAAGTGCTGACAAGTTCATCCTATCAAATTATCGTTTTATTAATAATATTTGTCTGAGACCTTAATGATATAAGCCTCTTTACTGAGTCTGATTTGCAATTAAAAGTACAGTCTCTACATTTGTCAAATATTTAGCCAATCAGAAATAAGATAATCATCTCATTTAACATGCATGTCAAAAATATGATCTCCAGAGTGCTGGGTGCTGACATGCTCAGCCCATCAGATGTGAGGTCACCTCATCATCATGCATGTATTACACTATTAATTAACTCATCCAAGACCTTGGAGATATAAGTACATATTCTAAATCTGAACAAAACTGTTGCCTACAGAGTGGTAACATGCTCAGCCAATCAGATCCAATAACAAATATATTTGCAAGACTGCTTTCATGCTCAGCCTATCAGATTAAGATTTCTAGATTAATATGTGTGAACCTTGCCCAGGATCATACTAAGATCTGGTAGAGATGCAAATCTAAGTTGGATCTAAATCTGATTAAAAACACACAGACTGGTAAAAAAAGCTAGTAATATGTAAGATGATCACCTCATTTATAGGAATAGGTGTAATTCTCCTTGAACTTCATCCAACATTTTGATAGTATTATATTTACCATCTAAATTGGATCAGAAATACTAGTATATCTTTGAGTAGTAACAAGCTCAACCAATCAAACAAAAAGTCTTTTCAAAAATATGTAGACCTCACAAATAATTACACTCGTTAGACATACAAAACAGAGAACACCATTAATCAAGTTTGATATTGCTTCCAAATTGGTAGCAAGCTCATCCAATCAGATGAAAGATTTACACATTAATATGCATAGATCATACAAATTTCAAAAAGAACATCAGAAAGTTTGTTGATATAAATTTATATTCCACACTTGATAAAAAATTTCAATCAAAAATATGTTGTTCAGTATGGTAACAAGCTTAGCAAATCAGCTGGAAGAACACTTCAGTCATATGTGTGAATCTCTGAAGTTATCTGAAATCTTGACAATGTAAATCTCAAATTCCAAGTTTGATAAAAATCATAACAGTAAAATGACCTCCAGTTGAAACATCCTCAGCCAATCAGATTCCAGATCACTCCATTAATATGATGAGATTTCACTCATTATCAAATTCTAACAAGTTTAATCAAAATCAAAATAGATTTAAACCCTAGACAGTGGTAACAACTTAGCCAATCAGGTCCATGATGAACTCATTAATTAATATGAGTGATCTGACTCATTACCAAATTCATCCAAGTGTTTGATTATATAAGCATACAGTCCATGTCTAGTCAAAACCGGATAAAAAATATGGCCTCTTGTGTGAGAAGTAATATCAAAGCTCAGCCAATCAGATGCAAGCTCACCTAAATAATATGGATGGATCTCACTCATTATTGGATTCATCATATATCTTGAAGATATTATTACATATATTTAAAGTTTGATCAAGATCAGATCAGAAATGTGATCTCCAAAATTATTTCAGCCAATATGATCCAAGATCATGTCATTGATAAGAATAGATCTATCAGTGGCAACTCATCCTAGACCATGATATTATAAGCCCATATTAGAAGTCTATCACCACTGGATCAGAAATATAGCAACTAGAATGCTAATAATTGTTATGATATGGACAACAATGATTAATAGTGGACACAGAGGCATACCATAAACTCAAGTGGCCTTACTTTTGGTTTAAACTGTTGTCATGAAAGAGACATATTCCCATCTATATCACAATAATTGAAACTGAAAGCAAAAGTAACTACATGTATATACCATATTTACCTAATTTTAACATGCACCCAACTGTAAACATAGATTAAACTATGTCATCACATGATGACATAGTTTCAAAAGAACATAGTGTGACAGCAGGATACTGTTTATAGTTGGTTGTAGTTATGTACAAGCAAATATGGTAATTTGCAATTCTTCAAAATGGTGGAGCAAGAAACTTTGAGACCCAAACATTAGTCACAGTCTGCATGTAATCATCAAAGTAGACACACTTGGGATCTATCCATTTGAGTTCCAGATGTTCACACATTATTGCAGTGGTTCTTCTACTTAACACTCTTTAGAAAAGCCATAAAAGAGAACCTCGATAATAGGCAATGTCACCTTATACTTGAGGTACATTATATGGAAAAATACAATTCAACCAGTATAATGGAATCCCTCATCATTCCTGCCATTATACTAAGTCCTTTCTTATGTCAGGGGCCATGATATATCAGTGACCATATTATATCATAAACTGTGTTATACCAGGGGTCAGGTCATATTCAGGTGCTTTTTATAATTAAGGGCCAATGTAAATACAGATTATCTAACACATAGTGTTGATACCTACCATTGTGTACACACATTTATTTAAAATTTCAACTGCAGGGTCACTTATTCATTCAGCATTTTTTGATGCAATGAACAATACCAGGAAGTCAATTAATTATAATTCCCTTTGTAATATAATCTTCACAAAATAACTAAAAGTACAATTATTTATTTTGTATTACTAAAACAAAACTTAACCCAAATTCCATACTCCACCATTTCTTCAAGTGTGCATCTTTTTCCAAACAGCAGCTAAAGTGTCAAACATTTTTCATCTGGTTCGTTTCACAGAATGTCTGTAATATGTATTACAAATCATTATGATATAAATTTGTAAATTACCAATGTAATGATCTGATGCTGTAATATGTTAGTTTTTATCATTACAATAGGTAAATATTTTTGAAATTTATATTACTGATATCTGAAATTAATCAACATAAATGCCAAAATATCAAACTCTCAATTTTTAAATGCCATTGCTTGAATCATGTATTTTAGAGATGGGGAGAAAAAATGCGGAGAATCTCTTTACTGGATTCATATTTAAATTTACTTTTAATTTATGAAGTTTAATCAGCACTGTAAAAAGCCAAATATGGACAATAGATACCATTGCGCAATGTAATGGATAAGACTTTTTCCAGGAGATGCATTGAAACTCCAAACTTTACACATGTAATTGAGTCAATACCATTCTAAAAAGTATCTATAAAAACTAACCAGCATTGGCACTAATGTCTAGCACTTAATCTGATGATGAAAAAAAATGTGCACAAGGAGCAGTATAATTTTCTACCATGATCAAGGGGCTAAGGGTGAAGGTGATTTGTTCCACACAGATCATTCTACAAGTGGAATCATTAGACATACCACATTGTACAAGCCAATTGTCCATCTCTCAAACAGAATCTGACCTGAAAATCCACTTGTCAAAGCAAACCAAAGCTGAAATGGTACTAGTGTTGATTAGAATGGAAATTACAGCAAAACTTTGTTAATAATAAAAACAAGACATTATTGAGATTTCAAGAACAAAAAGGAAGACAAGGATATCCTTCTTCAATTGTTTAAAAATATTAATGCATGCTTGTCATAACATTTTATTTACAATGATATGAAAAATATACCGTATTTTAGATCAAAAGTACCATATGATTAAAAAAATATACTGGTGAAACTTCTTTGAGCCTGTGAAAGAAAGTATTATGTACCAATATTCTTATTTTTGAGAAAGGCTTATACAGTCAAACCCGGTTATCTTGATTACATCGGGGGTGTAAAAAATTTGTCGACAAAACAGGGTCAAGAAGAGATATCTGGGTTCATAAAAACCGGTAACATAATTTTTAAGATGCCCTTAACCATTACTCCCGTCTCATGCTCTTGTGTTTAACTGGAATCCCCTCCCACTGCATGTAACAATAAAATATACAAAATGCTTAATTGATAATAAAATGAAAAAAACTAACCTGGTGGTGTTATTATTTATTCATTTTTTATCATCATGAGCAATTTATTAAAGAAAAAATATATGAACTATATCACATGTAGCGTATGCATCCATACTGTAGTGTACATCACTTATGCCATAAAACACAACTCATTTTTATAACTGATGTGAATATTGAAAGAAATCATGTTTGGTTGTACTCAGAGGTTTGAATATGTTATCATGACTGAAATATGGATCCAAGAAAGTCACAAATGAGAGACAGTGAGAGAGAAACATCAACAGAATGCTTTCAGGCATCCCCATTCACGCATAACACAGTGTTAGTTAGGTGCAAAATAAACAAGATTGTATTATATCCAGGTTAATATATAACAGTATCTTGCAAATAAAGATCAATACATATTTCTGAAAAGACCTGTACATGTACATTCACTGTGAATGCAAATGACAATGCTTTTGCTAGCTACAAAGAGTATTATTAAAGCAAGTTGATGCTGAATACACTACTTACCCTGCAGGCATCAATGTGAGTTTGTATCAATTATGATTCCTGATGACAAACAAATAGATGCCCAAGTGGTGAATAAACATATCCATTAGCTAGCAGTAAACTCATTCTTTGAATTTACTGGCAGAATATCAAATACAAAGGTTATTTTATTGCAAAGCAAACCTGCCCTGGAAACTGACTTTTAAGTGTGCCAATTCTTTTATTCATTTTGGGAATTTTTTTCAGCCAACTGTGGTTTACTTTTACATGTATTCATGGGAAATTTGAAAATAAATTAAAACAATCGAAGATATTTTTCTGTCAGACAAAAAGAAGAGATATTACCAAAAAAAACCCCAAAACAAAATTAAGATCTCAGGCCTGAGAACTAAATTATTGGGCCTCAACTGCCATTTTATAGAAGCCAATTGCCAGAGATTATCCATTCCCATGCATATATACGAGCCTATATATAGGGTGATATTCTGCTAGTAATAAATTTCTGCTGTTTATTTTCTGTGGATGAATGCATTAAAAAATGAAAATGTTTGTGGCAAGTGTCACAAGTGCTGCTCATATGTAAGAAAACATAAGGTCTTTTGAGTCGTTCGTTACAAATCAGTGTCAGATTAAACAAAAGCTGACTGATATTATTTCATATTTACTAAAAGTATAATGCAGTGCAGATCATGATAATAATAATTCCTAGATATTTTGAAAAGTTTGCTGACATGTTTGGCTATTTTTGTCATAAAATGTTATACAATAAATCATCATGGTATTATGTGCATATGGAACAATTTCATGTCATTTTTGAATATTCAGCCGATCAGTATTTTTCCATCTGCACACTGATTATTAATTTAATTACTTGTATCTACTCGATTGTTGTATTTTTATACATTTATTTCTAAACTTAATTCAGATCTGAAATGTACCTTAAGAAACAAAAGGGAAATAAAATACACATGTAGCTGATGTCTACAATTCTGCGTTTTTGTAAAAAAAGGTTACATTGTAAGTTGTGCACACTCTTGTCTTTGTAAACCCTTGAATATTTTATGTAGTGAACATGATGTATTCTTAATAAACTAATTGATTAAGCTACTCTTACGAACCAAAACTGGAAAAAATACTAAATAAACATGTGACTACCACCATAACTTACCAAAATTGTGCGTGAAAATTGATCGCTTTTGCTGATTATTTCTTGTATAATTTCTGCAAGATTGACATTTAAAGGTTGCATTAAGTCGAATTAAGTGGGTCCACATGTCACTTAGGACCTCACTTAGGACCGAAACTTATGTTCGACATAACCTGGTTATCGACTTAACAGAGGTCGAGATAGGCTAGGCGGGCAAAAAACAGCATAATAAAGAAGGATTTTTTTGGGACCAGATCAATATGCTGGACATATGCAGGCTGTCAAGATAACCGAGGTCAAGATAAGTGGGTTTGACTGTAATTATATATTTCCAGTTCAATTCCCATTTACCTTTTGCTATCAATATTCTTAATGAAACGGCAGAAAAAATCATTTGTAACACTAGATCTATCAAAAAACTTACATAATAACTTGACTGTAGTATAGGTGGTGTTCAGGAAGTGGTGGCCTAGTGACCAGTACACTGGCCTCTGGTACCTGAGGTATAAGGTTCGAATCCCAGTGGGAATAATTATTTCTGGTTCCAAACACTGTAATCAGCATCATTGCTGGGTATGGTGCTAAACAGTGTGCTATCCATCAGATGGGAATGTTAAATGGTTTTCTCTTGTGCAGGTAGAGCCACACCTGGTGCAAGTAAAAAATCTCTGTTATGGTATTCAGAAAAGAATAAGCGCTCCATTGTCCCTCAGAGGTTCTTCACACACCCAATTGTGTATAAGCACACCACCCCATAATATAAACGGGTGCATGAAAGGGTGAATCAGTAACTAGTGGACAGTGTCAGAGAGACAGAGAGGTAGATAGATAGATGGATACATTTTTTTTGTTTGTTGATGTAAACCAACCTCTATAACATATAAGCAGATGTTCTTGTAAAACGAGTAGAGGATGACCTTGCACAGTCGACTATAGCTCCACGCTCCATGCACCAACAGGAGTTTGTTTAGGAAGCGGAACTGAAAATGGAGAAGAGAAGAAACATACCATTTTTATTATTTAAACAATATTGGAACCCTAACTGCTGCTCTCTTTTGTTGAATCAAACACTGCCCTTGCTGCTGCAATGTTTTTCCATCAAGCATCTCACTGGCAAAAAGTAGGGAATACATTTTCTGTAATCAATATCTATATCAAACTGAGACATTTATTATTTAAAGTGACAAAAAAAAAATCTAAATGAACATTGTTAAAATAATGAGAACATCTCAACATTAAAAACTTTAAAAAATGGAGGTCCCTCAGTCTCCGTATGAATGTGGGTGTCCGAAAAAAAAATTGTTAAAAAGGGCAAAAATACAGAACTTCAGCTATGTTTGACACATTTCTGTTAGTTTACAAGATTGATTTAAAGAATCTATTCAGGGCATTAAGTCTTTTTATGAGAAATTCTTGCTGACATGACCATCCATTCAAGATGACTAGTCCTAAGCTGGCAGTCATATTAGATGTAAGATACCACTTTCATTTAGGACAAAACAAAAAAAAAATTTAATAGAAAGCCCATGTTGATACATCCATCCAATCAGAAGAGTAACAATAACAAATTTTAAAGATGGTCACCATGCTAGCCATATATCAAATTGGCATCTTTTGGATTGATGACCAACCAGGTGTCATAATAAGTCTTACTGGATCTCTGAGGAACACCATTTTCATTTACAAAGAACAAGACCTTGGGATGAATGTGTGCAAAATTTCATGGCAAGTAGTTGAAGGGGTATAGTGATAACAAACTTGTGCTAGCAGATGGATGACAGATGGATTGACTGAGAGCAGAGGGATAATGGACAACAGGTTATCTCATAGACTCTTGTGCTGTATGATCATAAGACCTATGACTGACTGCAATTCTCCTAGTTATCATACCTGAGCTATTGTATAGTCGGAAGCACATGCTGCCTGTAGACCTTCTACACCACTGATACCAACCCCAACATGGGAGGCCTGCAAAAGCACAAAAATAACAGATTATCATGAAGCAGTGTTTTATAAAGTGTCCATTTAATTTCTACACATTCAGCAGTAACTGTACATGACTTTTTCTTTATTTACTTGAATGTTGGTATAGCATAGTGTAAAATACATTTTCTTGTCACTCTGGTGCCACTGTCATTTAATTTCCATGAATGTCAGATAAAGGTCACACATCTTCAGTTCAGTAATAGATCTAATCTAAAGCCTAAACATAAACTACAAACCAATCTTTTTATAAAGAATACATACCCAAATATGATAGCTTTAGAAAGTAACCTCAAAAACCTGTAGCAAAACTTAATGCTTTCAGCTAAAAGTTGACATCTGACCTACTGACCTATGTGGCAGTCAGGCACTACTAATGAAGCATAAGGCGGTGGTTGTAACTGTGGGGAGGCTGGAAGGGAATATGTGTATTATGATTGGGTACATATTTTTAAAGAAACACATTTTACTAGAAAAAATTGGTTTCTTCTTTAAATACATTACCAATTATAATACCATAAGAGAATAGGTAAGAGGTGAATACATCCCTTATTCTGAAGAGACCACTCCAGTCCCCTAAGGTATACAGGCAGCTTTTACATAAACCAACTGGAAAAGACTCCATCTGTTGGGGAAAAGCTATGAAAGGGAAAAATTCTCCTCCCACAAATTCTATGGAGGTCATGAAGCCACATCTGTATGTTGCTGTCAGGTGATCTAGATGGGTAACCGTTGTGTCACAGGTAAAGGTTTCTCCAGATCATCTTGAGCCTTTTAGCATGGGAGATAAGAACTTGAGAAGTGTACTCAGATTTCCATCTCATGGCATGGATAAAGACAGAAGTTTTACTAATATGCAATGACTGTCCTAACGTTGTGAGCCAATATGGGGAGGTGAAGGGTGAGAAAATTCATTGGTGTAGGTTTAGTCCAACATGAAGGAAATCTGATTGCCCACTTTATTCAGGATGGAAATGCATATGTTTATAAATCATCTTCATATGCAATGATTGTGCTGAATGTCCTAACTTTGAGGACCAATATGTGGAGCAAATTTATTGGTGTGAGAATACCTCAATTCTGGTGATTTTGTTGTGAGTGATTTTGTTGTCCCATTTAAGTGTAGTAATCAGGATAAGGAGACACTTGGATTTGCTGATTCTTGTATCCCGTTCCCTGTGTTGAAGAAGTGTATACATTATTTTAATCTATACAAGGAGAATGGATTATTTTGGTCTTTTGTGTCCAGGTTTGGGAAGAAAAAAGCTGAATTTTTGGCATTCTGCCTAATCACCAATAGGTCCATCATAGATTGATCACATTAAGTGTCTACTGAGTGAAAACTGAGGGTAGAAGAGACCATTCTGTATGTATTTTTTCCTTCTTTCTGAAGTATGAGTCTGTCCATACATGAGCCATGTTAGTAAATGTATACTTAAACATAGACTGTCAATGAGGATAACAAGTTAGAAAATCCCAAACAAGAGTACAATGGTTTGAGTACTTTGCTGTTTGAGATGAGTCACCATGATGAAGTTATCAGACAGAAAGAGAACTTCATTCCCACATAGGTTATCCATTCACCAGTGAAAACTTTCAAAAGTTTCCATCCCCATTATTTTGATTAGTAAATAATGATCTTGAGGGGACCATGCTCCTATGGTAGTCCACAATGTTAGGAGACTTGACACCCCCAGCCCTCTGTGTTTGCATCCATAGTGAGTGTGATTGCCAGAGGTTGTGCTTGAAGAAGTATCATTGACACAAGTACAAAGTAGTTTTGCTGCCTTTGAGATGCAACCTTATATTGTTGTACATTGTGAGAGGTGGCTCAATGGTTCCATGTTAGGTTTCCAATTGGACAATGTAATCAGTGTTATGGAAGTCCAAGAAAGTAGTCAATGGCTATGATGTCTGCTACTGCACTGGGCAAACCTCGGCTGGCAAAGGAATTCTTTAGCAGATGGTTTGCTCCAAACAGCCATGGTACCTACCATTGCATGAATTCAATTCTCATACATGGGGGATACATTTTTTTTTTACTCAAACACTGGTTTCAGACTAAGTCTACTGGATCTTGAAAGCGTATGAGGTCAGAGATGTTCTTTTTGTTAAGAAGACTGAGAAGAAAGAAGTGTAACACATGAAACCATGTCTTGCTCCAAAATATAACGTGTCTGCTGCTTGTAGCCTGTTGTAGGTGGATTGCAGAACTTATGGAAACCATAGAAGTGGGGCCAAGAAATTGTGCCTTGTCTCTACAATGGAGTGCATTAGGACCCATTGCTGTATTCCACTGTAACTCTCAGGAGTGTGTTGACTGATAGCGCTTATGTTGAGGACCAACTGATAACTGCTGTGTTGTAGCTGCTGTACCTTTTGACTGTTTACTTAGTTTTAGGCTTCTTTCCCAGTGGCATGCGTTCTAAGGAAATCACTACAAACTTGTTGGTTGCCCTGCAAAACCCTTTGCTGTAGCTGAGACTGAGAAGAATGATGACATGTTGCAAAATACATCAACATGAACATTAGAGAGAAGAATAGATGATAAAGGTTGCAAGCAAATCTTGGGCCATGACTGGTCTGTAAGGTGGTGGTAGAGAGCATTGCATATTTTGTTCACCAGTTGCAAGTTCATGGCTATTACATATTGTGCTTCTATTATGAAGTGGACCATCCTCCTGTTTTTTTGCTTGACTAAACTCTCTGAGCACCAGATTTGATACTGTGACTTTCAAGCAGTCAATGATTAAGTGGTGCTAGTGAAAAAGGGTGGAGAAATTTGTGCAGACGTCTGTTGGAATATCAGGTTCTAAGCTCTTGGCATTGTCTTGAAGCAGTATGTGTGTTCTACTGGTTTCCATAATTGCCTGTATTAATCAGGTTCAACTTATTAGATGACAAATTGTCTTCTAGTGACTTATCATGTATATGTTGTCATGGCCCCTAAAATCCCTTAACCCTTTCCCTCATAGAGTGTATGGCTTTTTAGCCCTTCAATACGCATGTAGCAAAGTTACCCAGTGCAGTGCGCTATACATAGGCCTGTTAAGCAGTGAAGTGTATGTTACGTTTAACAGCAATTTTAACCAATTTACATTTTTGGTATACATATATTATGTATGGAAAGATTAAAAGAGTAAAATACGGTTGTTATAGCTTTATAATTATTTTTAAGAGAAGAATTTTGTATGTGTTTTAAAATTTTGAGAGAACTCATTTAGCATCAAGTCAGTGAAGCCATGTGACCAACCATAGGCACCATTTCTCATACTTGAAATTTGCAAGTTCTTTGTCTGCATCTACATCACTAAATCAGCTGAATTTGATAATTTATAAAAACTAATGGCTTCCTACATCAGTATCAGAGCCTTTACCTAAGTTATTGTAGCTTTCATAGTTTTGATTCTAATTGCGAAAACTCGAGCAAGTACTGAATGAAATCTGTGACTGCCATTTTGGAGAGAACACAATTATGACCTGCTTACTTTAAATAGCAGATTTCGACCAGAACATAAACAGTGACCAGGTGATCTGACGTAATGGTCATTCACACCAATGAAGGTAGTATCTAATAGGGGGTTTTCCCCAAAGGTGGCGCTAGGGTCATTCACACCAATAAAGGTAATCAAAAGGTGCTTGTCTGCATCTTCTGTGAGGGATACTTTTGGCTGTTTGTTTTGCTCTTTCCTATGCTGTTCAGCAGTAGATATAAAATTGAACCCTAAGGTGTGTAGGTGACCCATAATGATTCCAATTGTGGAAGAAATTAAAAGACATGTCTTCCACATACAATCCTCACTTGATGTCAGAACTGTAGACCCAGCAGGAAATGTAGAGAAATGAGGACATAAGTCCAATGCGATTGGGCTGGTAACTTCAGTTCAAACACACCAAGCGGAGTTTCATCCAAGTAGGATCTAATAACGAAAAGGGAACTTGAATGTTAGAATCATCATTTACAGATTAAGGTAGTGTAGCAGACACCTCTTGTGCAACTTGTGAAGTAGCTGGAGAAGAATGTCAATGATGGTAGCCCACTACACTTGCAGACTGATGAGTCAGATTTTATTACTTCAAATGTAGAGTTTCTTGAGTGGTACAGGCAAGGGAATACACATCTCTTGAAAACTGAGGCCCCAAACTGGACTCTATGTTTCACTTGTGTTGAGGTACCATGCAGGTAAGATAGATCCATGAGGTGTCTACATAAACTGATGTCTCTCACAGGAAGTGCCTAGCAGCACTATGCCATTAGACATAATAAAAACCTTATTTTCATGTTGAATTCTTTAACAACAGCATATAGCTCCCAATTTTCATTAAGAAGGATAAAAAACTTTCTTTATTAGAAATTTTCATTTTGCTAGCAGTTTTCAATAGTTGAAAGTGCAATTAATAATTGAATATTGTTTTAAATAGTGGTTTAAGCATTCCATTTTTCCAAAAGAACATAACTTTAATCTTATGTGAAACAAATTAATGGAGATATAAATCACCTTTAACAACACATTCATGTAACAAACAGAATTATTATGATAAAGTCTAATTTTATATTGTGTAGGATGAAAAAACATTAAATTTGGTTCATAATGAGGACTTATTATAAAAACAAAAACAATATTTTTTTCTGCCAAGAACACAACAACAGCAATTTCTACTACATCTACCATTTTTTTAACAAGGTAACTATCTACAAAAATTAAAAGAAAATTAAATTACTAATTTTGGTTTATATTATGCATTTTGTAATCAGCTATAAACTGTAACAAAAATTACAAGTGATAAAAGTTATGATGTTAGAAACAATATCAATGTGTTAAAAATTTCCAAAAGTACACATATCACTATGAGAAATTCATAATTCCATGGTCTTTCCCCAAAATTGTATTCCTGGAATCATTCTGCTGACAGACATTTTGAAATAATATCCATCTTCAGATGGCCTACCAAAAGTGTGCTTGTTTGGTTTTATCATCGGGTAGGTTTATATGAACTGTACACCAAGCATTAGCACTTGATGGATGACCAACATTTTGCTGACAAAGCAATAATTATGAACATTTCAGAAACATAGTTCATATACCAAAATATATAAAAATGGCAATAAAATAATTTTAACAAGATTTTTATTGAAAATTTAAAATCTGTTAAGTTCAATATTCAAAATAAATATTTCATTTCCTGACAAAAAGAAAAAGAGATTCACACATAAACTAACCATGGTCCTCACAAAATACTCATGTATTATCACCATACAATCTATAGCACCAAGAATAGAGGTCCTCACAAAATACTCATGTATTATCACCATACAATCTGTAGCACCAAGAATAGAGGTCCTCACAAAATACTCATGTATTATCACCATATAATCTGTAGCACCAAGAATACAGAGGTCCTCACAAAATACTCTTATGTATTATCACCACATACAATCTGCAGCATCAAGAATACAGAGGAAACACTGGGAATACAGTTTTGTAATATTGGCAATCTGGTATTTCAATACAATCTGAGTTGTCATTTCCACTAAATCAGAACCCTTAACTACTTCTTAGTAGATATATATTTCCTTCCATTCATATGATCTTGAGGTCTGTTCCATTTAAATATACATGGTACCCAGGAAAGGCAGGTTTAAAAAAATATATGCCAGGGTACTTTAATTTCACAGTGTTCATATTAAAATGGTAAGAAATTTTAAATTGCATCTATGGGTGGGTACCCCACTTTAAAAGTGCCTTTCCTGGGAACCATGTATTTTTTAATGAAAAAGCCCTGAACTTGACATTCACATTTAGGTGCTGTACATAGTGATAATATATTAAACTTATTTATAATTCTACATCATGGAAGAAGTCCAAGGTTTAAGATATTACCTGAATCATTCCTACATCATTAGCACCATCACCTATTGCCAGGGTGATTGCCTTTACTGTTTTCTTCACAAGTTCCACTAGCTCAGCCTTCTGCAAGGGGGACACTCTGTAACAAGAGACTGCATAATCATCTGTGATTCCATACATATTGAGTATCCATTAGAAAAACTTGTCAAGATTAATAGAAATATTTTTTATAGTAAATTCTATGACAGAGTTCTGATTACATAACTGACTTTCTTCCAAGGAATAATTACTACTGTTATAAATATGATTTTGCTTCTAAACCAGAAAGGTGTATTAATTAAAAGCATAGGTAAGCAAGTTTATAATGTACACAATGGTATGTGGTTGAAGGGAAAGATATATTTACTCTATATTATGTATATGTATCTGTGTACACTTAGCTGTTTACTTATAAATATGATGAAATTTTTTAAATTTAATTCAATTTTGAATTTAAAGTTATTTGATTATATATATATATATATATATATATATATATATATATATATATATATATATATATATATATATATATACATACATACATACATACATACATACATACATACATACATACATACATATATACATACATACATACATTTAATGCTTATGTCCTATCTATTTACCACCAAATGCTGCAGTTTGGGGGCAATTAGCTCAACAAGATACAAAATCTCAAAGAACACAGTACTAATGACTGACCTGCAGCAAATAACGGCTTTGCATGATACTGCAATGTCTAGAAAATCCTGTCTACAGTCACATGATAAGGCATACTTCAATGTCTGGAACAAAAGCAGACATATTAACTGTTCATTACAAAACAGGATACACTGTATATATATTTTATATGCATACATACACATACACATTAGACTGTACACTCTATATACATTTTACTGTGAATACTTTCTCTATATGACAGTAGGTACACAGCATATCCATTTTAGTGGGAACATTGCATATAAATTTTAGTCAGCACAATGTATATCCATTTCAGTGTGAACATTGCATATCCATTTCTGTAGGAACACTACATATACATTTTAGTTGGTATATAGTATATCAATTTTAGTGGGTACATTGTATATACATTTTAGTGGGTACACAGTATATATATATATATATATATATATATATATATATATATATATATTTTAGTGGGTAAACTGCATATACATTTTAGTGGGTACACAGTATGTCCATTTTAGTTGGAAGTGTGGGTACACTGTATATCCATTTTAGTGGGTACATTACATATACATTTCAGTGGGTACACTCAGCATACATTTTTGAGATCAAGATCCAAATAATGAGAATCAGTTAAAGAGTTCAGTCTTCATTTGAAAGTTTGAGTAATTATTTTTGATTCCACTTGAACTAGTTTACTTTATATTATAAACTGTGAAATGTAACTGAAAAGCATTATGAACAAAAAAATAGTACTAGCTTGCTCACTTTATATTGTTTGTACAATTAGCAATTAACAAAAAATACATTTTGTTGTTTTTGTAAATACAAACAAAAAAAATTACAAACAGGTATCTAATGTAATTGGGTCACTGATTGAGTGGTTTATATATGAAATTATGATCTGGTGAACTTTAACAAATTTTCAGACATGGCCAAGTTGGCTGTAAAATAACTGCACAATATTTTGATTTAACTAAGAATGTTAACTAGGTGTACCAGGTGTTAATGATAAATAAGTGTTCACTGCATTATGTTGTAGGTAATTTTTAGCACACTTAATATTTATTCTGACCAATTCCAAGGTGTTTATCAAAAACAGTTTCCATTATAATCTGTTGCAGGTCATTTTTTCATACACTATTTAGTATTTTTTTTTTAAAATAAGCTCCAAGTTGTTCATCATAGGCAGGTTCTATTCCAATATGCTGTCAGTCATTTTAGGTAGATGTTTTATTATTTATTTTTACCAGTCCCAATGTGTTCATCATAAACAGTCTCCACTCTGGTATTGTCAGAATTTTTTTATATGCAGTTTAGTATTTTTATTTTTATTGGTCCAAAGGTGTTCATTATAAACAGCTTCTACTGTAGTGCATTGTTGGTCATTTACAGTACACTACACAGTATTAACTTCAACCAGTACTTAAGTATTCAATCATAAATAGGAGTCCACTGGAGTGTTTTGGTGGCCATTTTTGGTACACACTGTATTTCCTATCAGTCCTAAGGTGTTCATGATAAAGATGAGTCCACTGTAGTGTGTTTTCAATACACCTTTTGGTATTTACTTTCACAAATCCCATGTGTTCATCATAAACAGCTTCCACTGTAGTGTGTTATGGGTCATGTTTTGTACACATTGTATAGGGTTTTTATAATTAGTCCCAAGGTGTTCATCAAAAGTGGGTTCTATTATGTGTTGTCAGTCTTAAAAGTAGAAAAAGTAACATGTAAAAAGTTTATTATGATATTGGAGAAGAGACAGTGCATGAATTCTAACACAAGAAGATAGTAGCATGACTATTGCAATTTCATATACATGTATATTTCCTGTACCTGGGAAAAAAGGTTTTTGTTCTTAAAAGTACAAAAAAAAGTTGTAAAATGTTTATTCAATGATAACACTTGCTTAGCCAGCATTGCAAACTGAGATTTATTTTCCTTATTGGCTAAATATACCATCTGCCAATGTTTTTGTAACATTGTTGGCCATTTTAACCTTTGCTTTGGAGTAGTGAAATTTAGAGGCAACATGAATGGAAGCCACAAGCTTGAAATAAAATGCACTGGAATTTATTTATTATTAGAAAAACAAGTTCTTTGTTCATATTGACAAACCATCTGAACATAAATTTGCTTATTTTGACATCTGGCCTAAATATTGTATGCTATGAATCTCTGCTTTTTTAAAAAGAAAATCTTTTCTTTGTTTTTTCTTTAGATTTCTGGTAGCATAAATCACCTGAATGAGACGCTTTCTCATAATGGATCTTTTGGATGAAATAAATTCTAGCTGTCAGCCTCTTGCTGGTAATTAATATATTTAATTAGTCTGACCTTTGCATGTGGATGGCAAGAAAATTCCTCTTCTTTTTACTATTAAAACAAAATCCTTAAGAACACTCAAATTTTCTGTAGTAATCCCTGTCAGAACAAAACACATTTTTGCCTTTTTTAAAAAATTCTGACACAATCGTGGAAAGCAGCATCTCTCTGCTACCAAAAACATAAGAAATACAAAGTCATCTCCCAAAAGATATTCTTGTTTTTCAATCAAACAGTCATGATATTGGGACTAGCTACAATCAACCAACTTTTGAAGATGGGAACAGTAACTGCTACAATCGACTAAACAATGGCAAATTATTTTTGTTTTTAAACTGTACACAGGAAAAAGTTTTGCTGATACATCAAAGAAAACTGATTACCTTTGAATCACTGATCATTCTGTATAAATACTAAACAAATAAAAAAGATTCCATCTCAGTCAAATATTCTACAGTTATTTAATGTTGCAGCCACAATAAGAAATGGACATCGGTCCTCCAAAGTTGTTCTTTTGCAGTAACTTCAATAACACATGCACCCTTCATTCAAGAAAGCCAACTACAATCTTTAACAACAACAAACCCCCCTCCCCCAACAAACTCCCCTCCCCCGAAAAAACATTCATCAAAGGAAGTCAGCACCAAAATTTAATGAAAGCAGTAAAAATTGACTGACTGCTGCATTTTTCAAAGCGACTGGAACATGTTTTTTTTGTCATGAAAAGTTCATTTTTGCGGGACAAAAATTATGCTTTTGGTCATTATTTATGATGGCATAACATGCAAATTAAATTTCCAATTTTCTGAAACTATAGATAACAAGTTAACTGAAGATGGGATATCTTGCAAAGATGTTTTTTTGAACTTTTCATTTGTTCATGTTTTCATTTCCCTACCCTCATCCCCTGGGTAGCCTCAGCAAGATGATAGGCCAATGTATATACATCTATATGTAGCATGTCAACAACTATAGCCACATGATATATGCAACAGCTGAAGTGAATTGTTTATTGACAATCAGATCTAGATTAAAATGAGGTCTACCAATATTTTATGTTCGTTTTTTGTGTTTTCTAATGGCACAGGAGTCATACCTGAATTTTACATGCTATTTATACTTGAATTCATTGATTTCTTATATACATGTACATTACAAAGCAAATAAAAGTTCTCAGTATAAAAGTGTTTCCCAGACTAGTTTCTTTTTTGATCAAAAGCACATAATATTGCACCTGGTCTTATCCCCCCCCCAATTTTAGGTAAATGCATCATTTTCTTCGCTTGACTGACTTGGTTGGTTATAACATGTTTCTATCTATAACACAATTGGGTTCTATGGACCCCAACCAACATGTTATAGCAGGGTCACACTACTTAGGTATTCATCATAAACTTTTGCCCAACATAGTGTGTTGTTTGAAATTTTAAGTGAACTTGTGTATAGTGTTCTATCAGTAACATTTTTGTACACAATTTAGTATTTATTTTATCAGCTCTACAATTATATGTACCCAACAAAATAATAATTATGAATTTCTAGAATACTTAGAGCTAAGATTTTTTTTCTTTGCCAAATACCAAAGGACCCAAAATATTCATAATTTTTGAAGAATTTACATCATAAGAAAAAATAGATAATGTAGCAGATTGTTTTTAAATCATGTTTGGGTTCTGATTAACATGACATAAAACTCAAACCTGCAGCCAAAGTAGATGTAGGAATTAAAAATACATGTTAGAATCTTAAAGGAACATACTTGGTGAAATGTACTCTAATTTCATCCTATGATGTTCAAACAAGTAAATTAAAAACATTCACCATGACAGCTATACAAGGCTGAATTTTAGGGTACTGCTTCACAAACCAAACAGAAGTTAGAAATGATTGTCAGGTTGTATGTAACATTACACAATTATGGACTTCTGTCAAGTTCTATACTTTATTTTACTGAGCTGTAAATTGTCAAGCAGAAGCCAATATCTATCTTTGACAGCTCAATTAAACAATCTAATGAGTAAACAAAAGCCTATATGATTGTTTTATTACTTTCATACCCTTATCTAAAAATATGCACATGTAAGCACAATGCTCACTTTTAGAGAACTGAATGTATTAACTTTGAGCGAGGATAACTTGTTCTGTCAACTGACAGTTCAAATAACAACTTTAAAGCAATTAACTTTAGGGCAGTTTGGTACCATGAGAGATTGAGCAGCTTTACTTAAGTTACAAACCAGAAACAATTGAGACACTTTGGTGCCTTGAAAACATGCAAGCATGACGAGGTGCAGCATAAATGAATCATAATTTAAAAACATGATGAGGTGCAACATAAACGAATCATAATTTAAAAACATGAAGTTATATAAATCACATACAGCATGTGTTCCACTTCAAAATATCCCGTATATATCTACAATTATTTATATACTTTTAAAATGCTCTAAAATGAGGTTGTTAACGAGCCATTTTCAAAACATTGGCATTATCAATTGCTTATCCTTTAGTCAATTTCTGCATAATGTTGACCTGTACAAAAATAACAAACCTTTTAGTCTTGTGATAAGTTTTAAAAGCTTTACACAAGTCATTTATGGATAATTGCCACTGAACAATAAATGCCATCCTCAGTCTTGCCAATATAGCATCACTCAATCTGTTATTTTTCTGTTAATAAATGTGCTGAAATTTCAATTACTGTAAAATGATCATTTTAAAAAAAAATTCTGCATAATGATAAGTTGTGCCTGCCTTTTTGAGATGTATTCCAAATACCCAGAAGTCACTAGAGCATGAAAAGTCATTATGACTCTAAAAGCATGTGATGACCAGTGCCTTCCACAATGAATACTCCATCAAGTTTCATAACTGTACATGTAAACTAATGATACTATGCCTACCATGCCAACACTACTGGAGAAGTGATAGGTATGTTTTGCCATCTCTAAATTTCACTTAATTGAATGAAGAATCCTCTAGCATTTTAAAAAGTGGGAATTTATTTATAATCGCTGACTGCACAGTATCTGGACATGTTTATTTTTCATGATTTTCATGGTCTTTAACATTGCAAATAACAAAATAAAATATTTAGAAAATTATAGAATTGCAAAGATTATGCAATAAATTACTGACAATTAAATAATATGGAATATCCCCTTTACAGTATTTTGAAATCTGTTTTAAATAAAAATGTATTCTTAAAATATTTTTCAGCATTTAATTGTCCTGTCTAGTAATTATTATTATTATGTGAAACAGATTGTTTACTAAATTTAACCATCTAAGATTTGACACTTATACTGGTAGAATTATGCCAAAGATGGATCTATAACTTAAAATTTAGAAATTCTTTACCAAGTAGGAAACAATTTTTTTTTATTTTTTAATCTTTTAATTGATTTGTCAACACAGTAAATATGAGGTAAAAGCAAATGAATTTTCATCCTTTTGTCGAATGTTTAGCTCATTACTTTTTTTATCTTGATCCTTAAAAAAGCATGCAATTACACCAAATTTGAATTTGTTAATAATTGTTCCATCAACACTGATCAATTAATGAATGGATGGGATTATAATGTTATGACAAAACAGTTTGTAACCATTGGAAAGGGTAGGTCTGACTAAAAGACAAACAAACAATACATTATACCAACACAGGTAGATGCATACTTTTGATTTTGTTGAAAACTTTACACAACTCTGCCCTATACCACGACCATTATTACAGTCACATGTCAGAGCATACCGCAACGTCTGTGAAAATACAATACATAATGATCAAAGCTGAATTATAAATATCCCCAAACACTAAGCTTTATAATACAATATTCATAGATTTCTAAGCACTGTTGTTTTCTTGAGATTTTTAATTTTTATTTTAAAATTTTGGCATATGTTCAAATTTGTATTACTCTATTTATGACTTTGCTAGCTGAACTTACTGAATGAATTTCAAGGCAGTTAGTATACTGTGTTTTATTCAGTGATAAATTCACACTTAATTGTAAGCCTACCATCCTGTTTAAATATTGTGACAAAGATTAGCTTTATCTAAAAAAAACCCACTCAGACTTTCTAAAAATATCACTAGGCTGTCCCAATAATCTCATTATGGGAAATAGAATGTTTTTATTAAGTTTAAAAAATTGTGTTTCTCCAAGAATACTCACCTGATGACTTTAACATTAGGAAATAAACTCAACTATCTCTGGAATCCAGCCCTCCCATAAAGATAAGTTTTGTCTTGTCAAAATATCATGAGGGAAAATGGATGCAACTCGTACAGGTTATGTCTTATTCCCAACCATAGGTGACTGTCTGTATACTAGATGTTCTCAAGTTCAAGCCTGAGCAAAACAAGAACATGGATACTTGCTTTTCCTGGGACTGGTTGGGATGACTTAAGAGTAATATGATCTGGTAATTATTCTTAGAGAAATGTAATTTACTAAAATGAAGCCTATCTCCAGCAGCTACATTGTAATTAAGACTTGAGGCATGAGGAGGACGAGGAGGAAATGCAAGGGCATCCAATCTTTACTTACACTTTATGGAGTAATATGATCATCCACATGAATTCCTCTCCTAAAATGAGGTCCTGTCATGAATGCTGCTGCTTTAATTTCACAGGCTGAGATCTTTGTGAAACCTACACAATTCTGAGAGTGCTTAGAATATGTCATATATATGACTCAAATAAGTCATTAGGTCAGTGTGTGAAGTTTTATATTTTATTTTTCTACCTGAACACATAGAAAGAGCCACTGCCAAGGATGCTTTTCATGTACCTCAGATAGTACTTGAGTGCATGAAATAGGTCCTACAACTTTGCCTCATGCTTTGGAATGATCAAGGAGAGATGATGAATGACTTTTATCTGACTGCGTGTATAAGACTACCTGAACATGAAACCAGAATGCATCAGCAGGATGACCAAATGATCCAGTCTGAGCTAGAGGTAGTTCAGGTAGACAGTGCATGCAGTTCTTTTACTCTGCATGCCAAAGTTACATCTATCACAAAAGATCGAGAAAGTTGGGCTTTGACATGTTGAAATTGGACAAAAAGTTTTCTTTCCAGGAGGACTGAATTTGGGAGGTAGAGTTTATTTCAAAATGTTAATGTACCTGTGTAATGTGTTCAGTGGAGAAATAATGTGTTAGTACAGACTGAATCGGAGAATTTTCCCCATTTTATCAAACTAAAAACTTCTTGCATCAACAATAAGACACTTTTACAATGAACATGTACTATTTTGTTACACTTTAACCAAACAGAGAGGGCAGGATCATAATGTAAACATAATTTATTAAAGTGGCAAATTTGCACATGATTATATTACATTTTTCTCAGTTTAAAATAAAATTACACTACGCCAAGTTTTCATCTAATAGTAAAAAAGCACCTTCAATCTGGCCAATTCAATAAATATCTTCTGCAAATTGTATTAATTGTATATTTTCCCTGAAGCTTAAGCTCTGAAACTTGAATGGTTCTTGGTTTTGAATTACCTTAAATTATGCATTTTAGAAAAGATGTTTATGTCAATGAGAATTGACAGTAACATATGTTTATGGGAATTCTCATTTCACCTCTTCACCAAATAATGGTCTAACTGAACTTTATAACACTACATATTAGAAGAAACAAAAAAAGAAAGATTTTTTTTGTATAATTTCATCACAATAATAACAAGTGCAAGAAATACAAATTGCAGGTGACATGACAGTGTCACTTGGGAAAAAAAAAACAAGTAAAATCAAACTCCATGCCTCTTCCTAAACATAGCTAAAGCAACAACTGATTTGCTTTTCATTAAAACACCACAAGAATTTCCAACAGCACAAGGGAAAGAAATTTTAATTGACTAATTTCTTATCCCAAGATATATGCTGAATATACAGACAGGTTTGATGAGAATTACTTTAAAATATTTGTGTAGAAATCTGAATGATTTTTCTGAAAGAAAACTAAGCCTATAAAAGTATGTTGCAATGATATGTTTTAAACTTTAATGTCACATAAACCATCAACTAAAATATAAATATAAATGTTGCACATGATAAACTTGTGAAGAGAGGGAGAGAGAGTGAGATGGAGAGAGGCTTATATTATTTGAAAATGTTGGAACACTACTCTTCTTTCAGAAAAGCTAATCATTGTAAACTGTAGTTATTTTCTTCAATAAAATCCTTTATATAATTTTAACTGAGGAAATATACTTTATTTTACATTTCTACAAAATTGAAAAGCATTTGTAAAATTCTGCTGGAAATTCCATGGGTTAAACTGCTTTATGAAAATGAATGCAAACATAAAATCCATGCTTGTAAGTGTTCCAGTGAAGAATACAAATTTTCTGATCATGCCTAAATTAAAATTGTAAAATGCAACAAAATAATGTAAAATAATGACACAAAACGACATTCTTCTAAAATATCTCAATCATCTCTGGTGTTAGGTTATCAAAATAAATTGTTGGAACTATAAAGGATCTGAACAATAACATTGAGACTTGTACATGGGCTCTACTGAATTACTGTGTCTACTATATGAACAGTGACATGATGCATTTAATACATATATGACAGATAATTAACATAAATTCTAACTTTTGCAATCATGATGACAATGTCTCATTCAAGCAGATCTCTTACATGCCTCTGCGAGACCTCTGCCAAATGCGGATCTGGTCAGATTGAAACAAAAGATGAGCATTTTTTAAAAACTGCTGTTTAGAGATAGCCTTTTTAGGTTACAATATAATGTTTCCTTGAATGAATACATTAAGTATATCTGGAAAAATCTAACACAATGTTTGATGAAAGCATCTTCTACTACTAACAGTAATCAATGAAACATCTCAACATACCCTTGTAAGACACAGATTTCAAAGAGCCACATGAAAGTCTGGTTGAACTAGCCTAGACAAAGAGAATGTTGCCAACAAATGAAATGTTGTGCTGAAGTAGGCAAAACAGTTTTATTAGTGAGAAGAAGCCCCAATATACCCACAATTCTTTGGTATTAGCAATATCCACATGCAAACAGTACAAATAGAGTGGATATGTTATAATGATCAATTTTGCTGTGTGGCATATGTTCACCCATACTACATTTGCAACAGTGGTAAAACAAAGAGAACTTCAAGGGAACCATTTAAAAAATATCAAATGGCAACATAAAATGCACAAGTTGGATGTATTATGCAAGTTCATATTGGAAGAATAATCCATGAATTGATCTGAGTGACCCACTTTAACAAGGTTCATGTCATAAATTTTAATAAAAGACCTCAGACTTTGTCCATATCTTTTCCAGACCAAAAAATTAAAATTTCCAGACCTCCTGAAGAGCTTTGAATCCATATACTAAAACTACAAAAGCGCTAATGGTTCCTGACTAAGACAATTGTAATAAAGAAAATTTAAGACTTTTTCAAGATTTTTAGTCCTTTTTTAAAATTTGTCCACAAATTACAAAACCTGAGAAGGCAAGTTTCAAATTGTAGACCTTATACAAAATTCCAGACCCATGCATGGACCCTGTTTTAAGCCTTGATTTAAGATACATTCTTTTCACACTGAGCCATAATTCAGAGAACAGATGGACAAAGTGGATCCAATATGATGCCTTCTTTTAACTTAAAGGGTTTCACAAAATGTACTGTATACACCTGCCTATAGGATGAGTCCAACTGCAAACTGCACAGACCCAGATCTGCCATCACATGTGTTGACAGATCTGGGTCTGTGCAGGATGTTAGGAGTAATCACCAGAACAAACAACATATACCCTAATCTGTATGCAAATTATGCTATGGCAGATCCGGATATTTGTTGCTTGCAGTTTGACTTCTCTTATAAGTGAGCACATATGGTACATTAAATCGGGGTCATAATCCTAATAAATAAAATTAATTTACAAAAGAACTTCAATAATATCTTGAAGTTATAAATTTCTATAGTGTAAAGGAGGAATGCAACAAGATACATGCACCATTGCAGACATGTACAGGCAACATATTTCTTTGAAAAGTGAAACAATATATATATGTTCACTTTACTTTATTCCAATGCAGATAACAGTGAAGTTAGCATGATTGTCTTGGTTAATACTGCACATTCCGATATGTTTGTTTTAATGCTGTAAGTTAAATTACAATTTTTGTAACATATGTACATCCCTGTGCTTTTTCAGTTATGTTTAATACTACACCTGCAAAAGATATCACCCCTCCCCAGCTATCACTGCCCACAATCAAAATCTAAGTTTTAATGTCTTAATCTTGAATAACATAGGAGAAGCTGCACACTGTTATGCATACATGGATGGGCTATATCACATACCACTCCCACCCCCTTCCGCATTTCTTCAAAAAGCACAGGGATAACAACAACTATATCATCTTGCCTGGCCATCTATGATCAGAGCTACATCATTCTCTTTGCGTATAAGGTCACCAAATTCCTGCACGTGTTTACGTAGGATTTCTCTTGTACCCTAGGAATACAAAATAAATAACATATATTAATGGAATCCAACAAAGCAGCTTCTTGAACCAAGAAAACTTACTTAAACTTCAAATAACAATATATTATATCATAATCAACAAAAACTGTAATTGATACTTCCCACATGTGGTTTTGATGGACAATTTTGAATATGAACAGAAACAGTAAAGGTGACTCTTATTTTATGCCATTCAGTGGCATTTGTACTGCATGCAACTCACATACATGCATTTACATTACTTTTGATTAATGCCATACATGTGTAAATATTAACATTCACATTTTAAGCTTAACTTCATTAAATAGTAATTGATAATAACTTGATTCTTAAGGGCTATTAATATTTACTAACATTATGCAATAATAATAATAATAATAATAATAATAATAATAATAATAATAAAGTTGTTGTTTTTGTTATTATTATTATTATTATTATTATTATTATTATTATTATTATTATTATTATTATTATTATTATTATCTCCAACCTGTTAAGTTCATATTTTCAAAGGTTCTTGATCTTGCAATCACAGTGGTCAAGTTTTAGTTCTGGATTAAAATTTTTTAGTGCGATTATTATTTTTAAGTTAGCTTATTATTTTTATTCAGTCATTATTGTTAGGCTAAATTTATCAAGTCTATGATATTTTTATAACTTTTTAGTTTCCATTACTAACAGTTAGCCAGCATCTGTACCTTGTATTAACATGTATATAAATGTCAACAGTACATTCAACTTAAAATTAATACTTACATCCAAACTGTGCTCATTAATTGTCAAAAGTGGCATGCCTTGTGTAAGAAGTTTACAAGAGTAACCTGAAAAAAATGTATACTTTAGAATCACAATATTTTCAATCTTTTGGCACATTTAGGACTCTGTGACAGTATTTGTTTGGTATAATAAATTTAATGTAAAGTCATATACATATTAATCATGTATTTCTTAGTAAGAAATCCCTAAACAAATGACAGAAGATGGCCCAATAAATATGGGTCATTATGAAATAAATTTTTTACACTGCTATAGATCATATATCTTATGAACACAACTATGCAAGGTCTTTCTATTTTTTGTATCTTCATTCATATTTGATAGCGCAAAGCAAAATTTGCTCAATACTGAATGCCCTCAATGCTTTCTGTCAGAGTGGATTAACCCATTCATCATGGCAGACCGCTTAACTGTTCCAGGGGAACTACATCCATCAACACTATGGACTGACTTTTCGGTCTGGAGCAGTGTTCTTCTTTAACATTATAGTACCCGACTAAATATCTTTCAAGGTACCTCTAATAACTTCCATCTGGTAATGTAGATGTTATATTTGGATGATCTCATGAGTTTAGCTTGTATACAACTAGAAATAACGAACAAAGTAGGAACTTTTAACATGTTTTCCGAATGCTGAAATTTGTATCCAAAATGGCGGCATTTGAGGGAATTTTAGAGGAGAGTTTTCGGAGGATTTAAATAATTTCGACCTGGTAAATTTGGATGAAAATGAGAGAAGATGTATGGAGAGAAAATGGAATGCACTTGTGGGTGACAGTGATGACGATGAAGATGACTTTGAAGGTTTTGAACCAGAGGAATTGTTCATTCCACATGGTTTTTTTTTTGGACGAAGCCCGAAAACCAAAGAGATTTGTTTCAGTTTTCTGACAGAGTTGGGCACACCCGAGAGTTAGATGGCTCTAGGAAAGCTTTGGATAATTTTCAAATATTCTATTCAGATGAACTTTTTGGAAAAATTGTCCGTTTAATGAACTTAAATGTGACGATCAAACGTGACAGAGACAATAATAAGTGGGTGGACAGATCTAACCTTGGAGATCATTTTGGTTTATTTTATAGAATTTTATATATTATGGACACCATGAAAGAAAAACTTGTGTTGCTACTGTGATTATTCACTAGTACATCTAGGGTCAATTGAACAAGTTTTGAGAACTTTCTAAGTTTTCTAAGAGGTAATAAAATAATTACTTGTATTTTACCTGTTGTGTTATCTGTTTGTACCTGCATTTTAACAGTTGTAATAGATATGCATATTTTTATTGAATTAGTCATAAAATTTGATTTTTAACCTTGATTTTGACACATAATCCAGCCAGATATCTTTAACATTGGCAAAGTTATGTTGTTTCAAAGTCCACAAGTCATTTTGCTTTACAACTCCAAAGTTACTTAGTGTTGAGGACTCTATGCCTACAAAGTTACTAAGTGATGAAAGGGTTAAGTATAGATTTCACACAGTATTATAGGAGTACTTAAGTGTGGATTTCACATGGTATTATAAGGTTACTTAAAGTGGATTTTACATGTTACTATAAGGCTACTTAAGTGTGGATTTTACAGTATTATAAGGTTCCTTGAGTTAAGAAACATTCTGTTATGCATTTCTTCTTAAAATAGGATACCTGATCCTCTGCAAATACATCCCTCCCATGCTAAGTGTTTTAGTCAAGATGCTGAAAGTTACTGTTCCACATAGGTGGCAATTAGAGTGATCTCCCCTTGATGGAGATTTGGACAAAATCTCATAAATATTTCCATTAGTAATGTTGCTCATGCTGATCAGGATGCTCTCAACTGACAGAGGCCTCACATTCCACATAATGCATCTTGCAAGTTATCCACTTTAAAACAATTTGTTGAAGTGTTCTCTTTATGCAGAAGTATACCCTTTCTCAATTTTTCAACCTTTCTTACTTCTTTCTTTCAATTACAAAGTTCTGTCATTCCTTGGAAATATATTTTTGCCATCAACAGACAATTAACTGTCCTTGTCATATGCCAGCAATGGTTGGTAAGTGCATCTCCTCACATTCCTATAGCTTTATTTAATGTACAGGTATTATGAGCATCACATAAATATCTTTCATATCACTGATTAATTTTGTCTTAGGTCTCACTGGATAGTTTCGTATTTTGACACCCCCCTAATTTTTAAGGTAGAAGGCATGAGCCTGATTATCACAACCCTAGCGTTTATAAACTCGCACATAAGCTAAATCTGTAATGTGGTTTACATTTACTTTGAGTTAGGCTTGTAAATGGGTTGCCTTGTTGGTGACTGCCTGTCACAGTTAGACTAGTACTGGAGATCAAATGCGTAACTTAGTCTGCAAATGTGCATCCGACTTGGCTTACGTATTTACATGTGTCTGCTTCAGAGGTAAATATCTAAAAATCTACATGGTTGAGGGGTGATGAAAAGTATGTTAATTTGTTATAGTACTAGTGAACTTTCAAGATCAATAAAGTACATACTGACTCTGTGAGCCTGCTTCTCACAGGAACAGGTTGAAAATAGCTCTTTTCTGTCAAAAATGAATGTAAAAAAAAGGGGTTGGTGGTAGTATAGGTTCAGTATCAAACCACCAGTTGCATAAGGAATTAACCTTCATACCTTAGTCAGAATCTTACAAGCATCCTTTCAACAAAAATCATTAGTTAGTTTTTATTTGTATCTTCATTGTAAAATTATGATCATTTTTCTGCAATAGGTCATTGTCGGATGAAAATTTGGCAAAACAACTGTCCGGTGAGACCTTAAGTCAGATATATAAAAGTTTTTCATTATATACTTTAGTCATAGTGTCCAATTCATAGTTTCTCTAAGCAATGCTTTGGTAATTTGACCTGTATTAATTGGTCTTTCATACAGGTAACTTTTATTAAATTTGATACTTTAGTATCCAATTCATACATATTAATAGTGATGCTCCAATACTATATCTGTATTGGCTAACACATGCTTTTACTGGTGATATATCATGTGTACCTCTGCACATACACTGAGTTGGATGCATGCAGGGCTCCATCTGTAAGTATTTTCTGCTCTATTTTGTTGCAGTGATTTAGACTATAGGCAAGACCAAGTGTAAGCTTTGTAAAAAATGGAAATATGTGAAGTTTGTTCTGGTTGCCAATCTAATATGGGACTGACAACCACTCTACATGTGCAGTTTATTCTGGTTGCCAATCTATGAGTACATATCAGATTTGCACATCCTGGGCTGAAAATCAATGGGCTGCAGTGCCAGGGAACTAAAGGAGAAGGCACAAAAACCTTGAGATATGACATCATCAGTATACACACTGATTACATACTTGTCTGTCTATGGGCTTAACACTCTGCATAGCTCATCAACCATGAATCGATTCATGCTATCATGCTTAGTGACAGCTCTGGCTCCACCCTCACTGCTGCATCATGATAAACCTTTCTTGAGGGAACCAGTAGGCCTTTACTACTCAGGCTAAATACCCAATCACCTAGATCACCTGCCACGGATCAAGACTTACTTAACAACAAGCCACCTAAGTTACTAAGTAACTGTCTAGCACTTCAGATGTACGCACATGGATCAAATAACCAGTTACCTGTACCATCATACTGAACTGGGAACTATCACGACAACTAAGGTAGCCCTGTTCTGCCAGGACCGGGCTCTGCCATATGGCTTTAATCACAAATGGTCACCTCAACAGTTGATTATATAAGACAAAAGACTCTGTTTGCCACATGTGAGAATTCTCATGGATATGCTTAAACTGCATAGGGCCATTCAATGCATCCAATACCCAGCTTAATGCCCCTGTACACACTGGATGTCAATTCTCAAACATCTGCCAGTCAATGGAAGCAATTACTTAGCGACCAATCAGGGGTAACAATATCCCAATCAGGATGTTCTGTGAGCATGTAGGGCTGCCCCTCCCCTCAACATTCTTCTTCAGCCATTCTTATCATTATGCTTAGGTACAAACGTTTTCAGAAAAATTGGTTACCCATTGGGCATCCACAATGAGGACATCTGGTTGCCCAACATCACTATCTGGTTGCCCAACATCACTATCTGGTTACCCTGTTATTTTAGCAGTTTGTTCCAATTACACAAAAATTCAGCTCTGGAAGTCACTTGCATTGCACTAACATTACCCCCTCCCATTTATTAAATTGAGAGCAACTTGGTTTAGACTGCAAGGTGTAATATAACACTCTTTTCTTCTATGAAATAAAAATTCCCTTTTATACATTTATACTTTATCTTGTAAACCTTTTCTAATATAAGTATACAGAAACAACATATTAATAAAGAGGTCAGGCATATATTTAGCCATACAACATCTCATTTATAATTTTTTTCTAGACCTTTACTGATATAAGTTTATAGAGGTCAGGCATATATTTAGCCATACAACATCTCATTTATAATTTTTTTCTAGACCTTTACTGATATAAGTTTATAGAGGTCAGGCATATATTTAGCCATACAACATTTTATGAAAGAAATAAATCCAACATTTGTAAACAGCCTTTACCAATTACTTTAAAGTAAAACGGCATGAAAGACAAATATATATTTTTCTAATTCAAAATCCAGGTAGAAAGCACTCAGCTAAGAGGTTAAGTAAATATATAATAGTTATTTCCATGAATAGTAAGCTTTCTTCAAATTATACATCAATTGTCACAAATTCCTCAAGAGAATAAATATTGTACCAATTATCCAAAGCTGGAAAGTAAGTGTTTGTATTAATTTAGAATCTTTTTTGTGTACAATCATATGCTCAATATGAATCAATTTTTTAAAATGAAAGCTATATTAAATAACAGGACATGAAAGTGAATACAAATTTGACACACCGTAATATCAGGCTGAACTTCAGTTAAGTAATACTACTTTTTAAAAAACCCACATAACTAACATCAGCATAATAAAAAAAAATCTTTATTAGTCAAGGTGAATTTGTAAAAATTTTACGACCTTCATGCCTGAATGCTTACTATAAATTCTGGTAAATTCTGCCAAACACTTTTTAAAAATAAATATTTTCCTATTCCAAGCAATAATGGCCATAACTGATGGCAGATCAGCAACTTTTGTATAAAACTGAATCTTTAAATACCAAGATGCTTTATGTCAAATATGGTAAAATTCTGTTGAGCAATGTTTTGAGGACAGGTTAATTTAAAAGCTTTTCTATACTTCGCAACATTGATCACATATAATGGCAGATCATTAATTTTGTACAAAATATGAAAGGCTTTTGTATCAGAATGCTGTTAATTTTGGTCTAATTCTGGTGAGTAGTTTTTGAGAAAATGACTGAATGTTTTATCTATTTTAAGTTAACAGTAGCAAAAAGAGTAACTTTAAATCATGAAAATAAATATGATACACACACACACACACACACACACACTGGGATTAATTTCTTAAATTATATAACACAAAAAGAAAATTTATTGATTTTTTTTCCCCATACTAATATGAAACCGAACACAAGACTTTAAATTATGAAAGCTGATCATAATAATAATATAGCATGTCAAATTCATATGTGTTTACTAAATGCAGCAGGGAATTGCACATGTCATACTCTTGTTTCTTCAGAAATATTAACCATAATTTATATAACTACTAAAGAATTTACAAATTTATCTAACCATGCAAAAAATCTTTTAACAGCCAATCGACTTTTCTTCAAACATTTATTACAATTACCAATGTTTATAGCGGTTTCCTGCTTGTCACCAGTAAGGACCCAGATTTTGATGTCAGCTTTTGCAAGATTAGCAATTGTCTCAGGGACACCCTGAAAGATAGTATAAATGTACAGGTCTATGATGGTAAAATAATATAAGTAAACAGATGTTGTTAAGTCCATTGTGGAATAAAAACAGGTGTGTTGTTTACCTTCAGGTCTGCATAGTTACCTGACTTTTAAAGCAATGAATGAAACTCAAGAAATATTCATAGCCCAAAATAGACTGAAGTAGTATAGCTTTTTGTACATCAAATTTACTATTTATAAACTTCATATTACCTTTGGATATAGTAGTACATTGTAATAATTCTAATTTGCTAAAAATAGACCACATTTTCTACCATATGACTGGCTATAAATAAACTTGAAAATTAACTAAGCATTTTATTACACACTGCAAGATTCTGGGAATTAGATGAAGAAAAAATTACCATCAGTTTCAAAATTACTTTCAGTCAAGATTCTGGGAATTAGATGAAGAAAAAATTACCATCAGTTTCAAAATTACTTTCAGTCAAGCTTTGCCTGTATCTGTATCAACTCCTAACATCACCATCCCATTTTCTCTATTTGAATTTGTGAACAATTAAGTAAATAGTTATACTTTATTAAATAAATACCAATCCATGATTATCGAATCCTAATGCAATTTGTATAAAGTTATCTTTTTACTGATCTATTTTATTTCATTTAAAATTATTTTCTTAAAAGTTCATTCAGTTCAAATTTTAAATTTTCAACTTATGTTTACAATCAATAATAATTTTTGGTGTTGGTCCATTTTTAATACAGTTTCTAAGGACACATAACAGGTACATCAGTGATCCTTTACCAAGAAGCAAAACTGATTTTATACTGCTCCATACAATCTTTACCATAACAATTGATATTCAACAAGAACAAAAATGGCAAGACTAACTTCCTGAAGTTTGTCCTCAATAGCTGTAGCTCCAAGAAGTGTGAGATTCTGGAAAAGAAATAATTAAAACCAATCACTTGGAAATTTTCTCAAGAATATTACTATTTTGAGCAATTAACTGTTTTAATTAATTAATTATTCTGATAACTGTGAAGATGCATATTTTATAAATTCAACTATTGAAAAGATTTCTACATTTAGACTAACAATATCAGTTGACATCTGTAAATGGTCTGACCTATACAAAACTGGGATTAAAGAATCAAACATGAAAACTGTTATGGGTTCTTGGTTGAAAGCATCCTAAAAAGTGGATACATTTAATATCATGATGAAATAGTAAAGAAAAAGCATAATGTAATAAAACCCTTTAACTAAAGCATAACTATTACTCATCTGTTACTATTGGTAACCCACCCTTTCAATGAGTTCTGCTGCCTCTTCCAGCTTCTTGTCTCGGTTTTGAAGGGAGGTGCTTGCTTTGTAGTATGTGTGCTTCCATTCTTCATACAACTCCTCTTGTATCTCAGTTGATGCAATACACAGTGTTCTGAGACCTGTAACACAGGAAAAGAAGGCTCCATAAAATGAAACAAATTTGTAGTCTTGCCTTTGTGTGTATAACACACACACACACACACACACACACACACACACACACACACACACATCACCCTGCTTGAACCTGACTACTGGCCCTTTAAAAAAAACTTAGTGGTCACCAGATTATGATATCTCTGTTATTGAAGTCTTAAGAATCCACTAAAACCTGACCTGAATATCATAAACTTCTGTGCTGTGTCTGAGCTTGAGATTTTGTAATAGCCAATAAAATGGGGCTTTACTTTGTAATATCACTTTTAACTGGCCAAAAATGAAAACTCAATCTTTACTTGGGTTCAGTTTTATAATTTCCCAGAAACCAGTAACCAAAGACCCAGACAACAACAACAATCACCCAACCTACACTGATAATGAGATACAAAGCATGCAGGGTACTGTTAATACACTATAGGTGCCATTAAAACATTAATCTGATTCTACTATATATCAATAACTAAAATAAATGATTAGTTTAAACATTGTAAAACAAAAAAAACAAAAAAATAAATAGCCAACCTTTAGTTAAAAAATATTTATTTAACATCATTAAAATTTTGATATTTTCAATGTTCAAAATTAATTCTCAGTTGAAGTAATTTAAAAAGCAAATATTGCAAAGATAAGCAGATTGAATTTTATCAGCATTGTTGAGGGATTTGGTAGTTTTCAAAATGAATCACTAGTGATTGGGTCTTTAAATTTTTGGTCTGTGGCAACTAAAAAGTTAAAAAAATTTGTATTGCATAAAAAAGTAAAATACAGAGTAATTTATGAGAGAGAGAGAGAGAGAGAGAGAGAGAGAGAGAGAGAGAGAGAGAGAGAGAGAGAGAGAGAGAGAGAGAGAGAGAGACAGAGACAGAGAGAGAGAGAGACAGAGACAGAGAGAGAGAGAGGAATCATTACCCAGAGTTGCAAATTCTTCAAGATGTTGTAGTGTAATATCCCTGTGTAACTGATTTTGATCCAGACGTTCATAGATAACAGTATCCTAAAAACAGCAAATTATGATTAAACAAATTGAATGCCCTCTTGATTTTTTATAATTTATTGTCTCTTATCAGGAATCAAAGTATTCAAAGTACTGATGGAATGGAGAGTTTAAGTGATATTGATTTACATATAAAAACATAACTCCAGAGATATTGCTATCTATTGTCCTTTTACTATCATAAATACATTGTTCTAAATTTATCTTAACATCTGAAACATATGAGGAATTATTTTGGTAATTTCCTTTCAAAAAGATTTTCTACTGTTGTGTAAAGTGTTAACAATGGTGATTTCTACTTTCCATGCCAATCATTTAATTAGAATTGAGTTGCCTCCCTTGCCATATAAATATTTACATGAAAGGACAGTGCAGCTATATTTTGTTAGAAGTGTAAAAGAAAACGGACATTATGTCATAAGCATGGATGGATTGAAAACCCTCAAAGTCAAAAAGATATCAACAATGTCAACCCACCCAGAACCTAGAATCTGAGGGGAACAGAGCATGTGCTTTCTCCCAGAATCCGTACATATGAATAATTAACCTGTTTAAGTGGCACAATTAGTTGAATAGTATTTTCATGCAGGACAAAGTTGAAGAACATGTAAATAGTGACCTGTATTTGCAGTATACTTTGTTGAAAACATAAAAAGCACTGAAAATGCAGAGTGAACTGAAAAGGTAACTTACAGCTCCTTTGCAGTATAACATTATTTTTCCTTCTGGTGTCCTTACAATGACTGACATTCTCTTTCTGTCACTGAAAATGAACAAGATACAAGTGTACATTTGATGTCTTTGTGTGAACTAATGCTCTACTTGTTTTGTTTTGTATTAGTTTATATTTTGAGGGGTGTGGGTAATATTTTTTCTCTATAGATCAAATGAATTAATCACCTCCAGAACTCACTCTTTTGCATAAGCACTTATACAGACTACTGTTATTTTGTGTTGAAATATAAGAACAAATGTATTAAAACATACATTTTTTGTGTGTACTTTGAGGTTGTGCAAACTGATTTACTTACCTTGTAAATTCTAAAACATTAAGTACTTCATATCTTTCTTCCTTTCCATCCTGGAAAACATTAAATAATATTAACCATATTTGTAACCCAAATCAACAGACATCTGAAAAATCACATAAGGGCCAATACAGAAATTTCACTTTGAATTATATACTTACTTACCTGTACTATTATACTCTTGAACATTTTCTTTGCAAATGGTCCAGGATTGCTTTTTTTTAAAAAACCAAAGACGGATCATAAACAGAAACAGCCTACTGGACCTACAATATTTCTTTTTGGTTGTAATAAATTGAAGAAAATGCATTTTTAATTCTTAACCCTTTAAATACTACAGCTGTTCTGCTGTTTCACTACTGCTGAGTGATAACGTATCAGTTACTGAGACTACTGATACTGTTTGCTAGGCTGAATACTAGAGCATCGTCATGGCTGACTACGGAAACTGACAATAAAAACATGGTTACATTTATATTCATTATTTCATTAGTTTTTGCTGGATTTCAGTGAAATAAAAAGCAGCTTACCTTGTATAGTGTCTGTTATTAATATATTTCCATTTTATTTACTCCTACAACAATCAGACAAGAAATCTCCGTCGCGTAAACTGTTTTGAATCGCACAAAATAAATCGTCATTTGATTCAAAATCACATACATCTAGTGTTGAAACGGGACTAACATCATTTTTTGATCCATTTACTAAGAATGATCCATTAAACTCTTCGATATTGCTTGCACTGAACCCTTATATCTGACTAGGAATCCATTTTTGTTTATCTCAACTACATGTGTTTTGTACATTGCCAGAAATTTCCTTCCCGCGTGTCTAAATTTAACCTCTCAGCTTTCCAACTGGTATCAAAATGTTCAGTAACCAGACTTCTCATTGGTTATGATAATGAAAATAAGTAAATATCTGTACTTTCAACCAATCAACGTGTACTTAACATAGCAGTTACGTCCGCATAGATGCGACACTGGGGTTTTGAGTACAGCAGAACTACGTGCTCATAAGCGACACTGGGGTTTTAAACAAGGCTTATCGACACTGCATATATGCGTCAGTGGGGTTCAGGAGTTATTTACAGGCGACGCTCATATGCGGTAGTCACAGTTAAAGGGTTAAAACATCTCAAAAGAATCATAAAAGTGCACTTATGCAGCTGTTCAGTTGACTGAAAGTGTGAGACTGGTAGTGTAAAATATTACTGGAAATCTGCTAATTTAGAATACGGTATTGTGAACACCAGTCCAAGTTTGATCTTAATCAATATAACATCTGTCTCTTCTCACACATAGCTAACATCAAGCACCAACAATATTGACTTATGATACTTTATATGCAAATGACAATTAGTTTAGTATGGATATACTGACAGAAGGCAAGAATCAACCACAGGAAATATATCTGCTACAACACATTCTGCACTGCAGGGCTTCAAACATATCTAAAAAAGCATGAAAATTACAACAAAAATAAAAGTATTTGAACTTTACAAGATGACTGGAAAAAGACCTGGCCACAAGGTGAGACTGATGAAACAGACAATTGTTTTTTGTTCGACATGTATGGCATACTTAGTGTCAACCAATCTTTTAAGTACCTTTTTCAAAGGCATGTACAATTTTCTAAATGGTTAACTGATAGAATGTGAAGCAAGCAAAGATCATTTTTAGTCAATAAAACATGCCCCTCTCTATCATCAAAACTCTTACTGCTAGAGCCTTACAAAGCTGAGGGTATAACCAGTTAACCAGTTTTTCATTGTGTGATGTCACATGGATCAAAACTAGTTGATTTCTCTCAGTTCGTTGCCCATTGATTACTTTCTTGTAAGAAAACATGACACATGAGAAAACACTCAAAGGGCCAAGGTAAAGTTTATTTAAGGTTAAGCAATCTGACAAACTGTCTGAGTTTCTCTGACTTTTATGACATGTTTGTGTGTGTGGGGGGGTGTTCAGTACAGTTTTATGACATGTTTGTGTGTGTGGGGTGTTCAGTACAGTTTTATGACATGTTTGTGTGTGGGGGGGTGTTCAGTACAGTACAATCCTGACTGTATGTAAAGTCTTCAAAAAGTTGTGATGTCACTGCAGTTTACCACAAACCCATATGTAAGGTCTTCCAGTGGCTGTGATGTTTACGTAGTTTACCACAGACCTCAATGCAAATTCTTCCTGGGACTGTGATGTGATTACAGTTTACATAGACCAACATGTAAGATCTTCCATGGCTGTGATGTGATTATAGTTATATCAGACATGTATGTAAGGTCTTTTCAGGGGATGTGATATTGCTACAGTTTATCACAGATCCAAATTTACCATCTCAGCAAACACAGTGAAGAAGAAGCTTTACAATCACATTAAGTAACAGTGATTCAGTATTTATTTTATAATGTTCAACCCAAAGAAGCAGAAAGTTTGAGCATTCATTTTTGTTTCTTCAGAGAAAATAAATTCACCTGCACTGGTTTTAAACTCAGGTCTGCTTTGTAATCTTCCTCTCATAAAAAAGAAACCAGTTCAGTAAATCTGAACACCAAAGTTTAAGCTTTGTAGGACAAAGCTTGACTTTTGTCCAAAAAAAAGAGATTGACATTTTACAATAAAGATGAAAAATTACTAAAGTGCAGTGAAAATGTAATCAGGTCATCTACATATTAAAAAAACATGCCTACCAAATTTGATTTGTGTTTTAAGTGGTTTTTTCTTAATTGTATTTATCAGGGTTTCTAAAAAAGTTCAAAAAAATATAAAAAAAAGTATTTAAAAATATGAAAAACAGGGTCACATTCACCATGATCTAAGCAGGTGTTGATGATTTTGGTAAGGCTAGAATACTCTTGTAAGGCATTTCTTGCGAAAGTACACTTATATGGTACTGGACAACTGGTGAAGGAGGTGTAGTTCACCTGTACTCTGACTTCTAAACTTGGAAGTTACAGTACAGTTTTAAGCTCCACCAACTAATTATACTGAATTATATTGAATTATGAGACTGAAATCAGTCTCCTCATCAATAGCTAATTAGCTGACCCATATTACAAACCACAAATGGAAATGAAGCTACAAACATTCACAAATGCATAATTAAAGTTTGCTTTCAAACTATTCCTCTGAAAATATTAAATGCCCTCACCAAATAATTGTCTGTAGATTATCTTGACACTGGCATAGGATACAGTACAGCGGTTACATAAAGGTACAAAGATACTCACCACATTAATCATGACAGCATCTGGAGTTCTGGAGAAAAACACAAATCCTAGCTTCTTAGCACCTTTAACTAATGCTGCTTCATCTACAGGAAAGTGAAAATAGAAATTATATGTTAGCATACAAGACTTTTTTTTAAAAGTCATATGAAATCATGTCAATTTAAACCCAGGAATACCAGAGTACAAATATCTATGGCTTTTCAAATTAGGACTGTGCATATAAGTATTTTTCAAAAAGTATTTACAAGTATCAATGGAAAACCTTTGCCACTTCTTCTATATAACATTAAGAAACCTAATACTATACTGTTTGGATTAAAGTTAACAAAAATCCAACTTATGTAATAGCTGCATTCACAAAAATGATAACATAACTCATTAACCCTTGGATGTTTTAATATTTTTGCCTGAAATGCAAGTATGAAACACATTTTGGGGGCTATTTCTGAATACATCCAATTATATCAACTTTCAAGATATTTTTAAATAATCTAATGCTAAGTTGTGTTAGAAATGTCATTTTTCATCAGCTATTTCATTCGCGCATCAGCAGAAAGAGGAGGGTTTTTTTAGGTTGAAGGTTTTTTTGCTCAATGGATGCATCATTTTCATATTGAGATCCAACTTTTTGCAAAAAGTTCTGAGGCCAAAAAATCTAAAATTAGGACACAATATCAGAATCCAACCACAGGCAAAGTTTTGGTGGAAGAAAAAAAAATCGGGTCAAAAAGTGTTTTTCCCTTTGTATTTTGTAGTGTAACTAGAAAGTCCAGATTATTTGGAATCATTGTAGAGCTACATTGACTTAACCTTTCTACCTACCCACTTTAGTGTATATAAAATGACCTTGACGCTACAGAGCTCAGAAGTAAGCTATTTCATCCTGATGCATATAAATCCTTAAATTATCATTGAAAAATAAGATTCAATTAAATTTAATAACATTCATTTTAGTTCTTTAAAAATAATATTGTTTGTTTCAAAAAAATAATCTTCAAGTCTTCAAAATTAAAATCATCATATGAAATATGTTAATTTAAACCCAGGAAAACTCCGATAAGAACCATCTAAGCATGGAATCAGCTGGCAAGCTATCTCACAAGCAAAGTGGCTAAGCCTGAGACTCAACCCCAAGTTAATTGAGCTGAGATAGCAGTGATTATTAAAGGCATGAGCTTTAGACTACCTGGCCATCCAGGACCCCTCTCCATAAAGAACTCTATCAGTAAATTTAAACTAAAATTCTCATGCAATTAGTATGCCTCTTGCTTGGTATCCATGCTACTCTAAGTCACATTTGCGAATGACTAAATTAAACCACTGATTAATGTCAAACCTTTAATTATCTTATATACTTAATAATATTTACAATGGTGTCTGAATGCTAACTTAGCTGACTTAACACACAACTGTAAACACTTGTTCTACGTAGGTAAGATATGCATGCCTTTTAACTTTTTATTCAATCCCTTCAGACTCGATTTAATTAACATGATAATACAATGCAGTGTATCAAATGTAACAATATTATAAAACTTCTGCAAATCAGAGATCAAATTGTTGGCACTTAATTTTGTTCTTGTGAAAATGCTCACAGACATCGCCATAATGGTTTAATGACCCTTTCCTGTTCAATGCATAATGTCATATCACATTTATGATGATTACACCAAAGCCAAATTAAAGATAAATCTGAAATCCAAATTTCACTTGACCAGACATATTTAGCTGTTATTTAAGAAGTGTTGTTGCCAGTAGGCATTACAAACATTTTTAACTCAGTAATATTTTGTCATACATTATTTTTAGCATATAAAAAACTTAAAAAACAAAAAAAAATTAACAATAATATGACTCCTTATGAAAAATTGTGAGATGCTGTTTTCAATGATAAAACAAGCTATATATAAAGATTTGATTAATCAATTTTGATTGTAATTTTATTTATGATGGGCAGATAGATGCAATTTATTTAAAAAATTGAAATTTAAAAATTTAAAAAATGAAAATTCTATATGCCTCATAATAGTGTAACAAATGTCATATTGTCACATAACATTTTCTTGACACAATGATCTGCCAATAAATGCTAAAACCATACAATAAAAATTAAGGTGAACAATACCTGGAGAGGATGCTTGATAACTGATGCCATTAGTGCTGTTTGCGTTGTTTTCTGGCACTACTGTATGACAAACAGCTAGAAGAGTCAGGAATTCTCGTATTACAGGAGCAGTAACCTGCACAGATGACAAAGAATTAATCTGATATTCAATGCTTAGGGTACATATTACTTTTGTTTGACATTTTTATCAAAGTTATTGTAACATTTTAGACTTGATATCTATGAATTTATTGCATATGAATTAATACCATATGATTTCCTTTTAAGTTTTTACTAAATATTTATTTTACTTTTCTGATCATCTGATGCAACTAGCAAGTGATGCCAGAGTTTTAAACATCTGAAAATTTAATTAAAACTTAGAATTGATAAAACATCTTTAATAACCTCTAAAAATCCTGTATAAAATCATTCCATGACACTGGAAAATTATTTTCTATCAAAGACTTTTACTCACATGGTTTTGTTTAAGATTATCTTTGATACTGAAGTCATTAAAGGTATGATCACTTTCGTCATTGTTACTGAAACAGAATGCATATAAAAATGAATTTTCAAATGCTATGAGACCTTCTGAGCAAGTATCAACACATATTTTACAAAGATACTTATACAAATAACTAGATTTTTATATTAGCATAAAATGAATAGGTAGTCTGTATCTGTGCAGTTTAAGCACCATAGAGACTAGTGGTGTATCTCTCAAATTTAAATCTTGGTATTGGTTTGGTTAAGTTTAGTGTTTTATGATGTAATGAAAATACAAGAACGTCATTTAGTGCTAAGGCAACTGAATTGAAGTGCTATACTTTGGTATCTGACCAAGACTGATCCAATTGTAGGATTTAATCTTGCACATTTTTGGTCACAAGTCTGGCATGCTAACCACATAGCCACTGTAGCTCCCAAGTCCTGGGAGTGAAACACATTTTCTTTTTCCCCTCATGCCTCATTGTAAAATCTAACCACATTTTGGTTCTCAAAGACTAGTGTGACTGCAGGTAAAAATAATGATTAATTTTAAAAAAAAATACCCCTACTGAACACACAGAGATTGGTTATGATGCAGTTTGATACTTCATTATGTTTTAGCGATTCTACATGCTAAATATTTTAGAGCAAATTTTTAAAATATCTTGACTATAATTAGCTGAATAAATTATGTGTATAGTTAAATTACATGTATTAGAAAGATAAAATTTCTCATGCAAAACATTCATCATTTTAATTGGCTTGTTTTAGTAACAAAAGTACTTAAAGGTCTTCTGTTACCCTATGTAATACTAAACTATTTTTGGTAATAGGTGTGTTTAGAATATACTCTCTCACCTTTGAAGCCACCATTAAAAAACAATGCAGTACCATCACCATCAGCACATATCAAATTTTCCCACTCATCAAAAAACAGCAAAACTGAATCAGTTAGAAAAGACTGATATGACAAAACTAAACCTATTATCATTACTTTCTTCAGAGTCACACCAACCCACCCACCATGCACACACTGTGTGCAAAACTAATGCACAATAAAATTTACCTGAAGTGAGAAAGCATAAAAAAAAATGTTATCATAGAAAAAGACAGGTGGATTTGGTATTTGTGTGACGTCAAGAAAGAGTCAGGCATGAGAAGAGGTAGTAATTTTAAGTGACAGGATCTGGAGCCAAGTTTTCATTCCAAGACAAGCGGGTGCACTTTGAGCACTTTTGCTAAAACAAGCCAAAAAGATGACATCCTTTTTAGGCTGGGACATAATCTCCTTCTGTATCAGGACTGCATAACATATCTAAAGAAGTAAAATATTAATAGTGGATAATTTTATTGATATCTTTTGATGTTGGCTCTTGCATTTGAAACAATATTTAATTCCGAAATGGATAAGACCACTTAAAACACTGTTTATCTTGTATCTTCAATTTTAAAGGAACCTGATTTGAAAAGAAATAAGTATTAGACATGAAAGACTGAAAACAGATATGAATTATGCAGAATTTTAATGAACAAAGATGGTGGAGCATTGGGCAACTAATTTGTACTCAAGTGAGCTGCATGTTTCATGTCTTTTCTATCATGGGTAAACAATGTTGTTTTATGTAGAAATGGAAAGTTCAATGAAGATATAATTTGTTGTGGCATAGAAATCTTTATCTTTTGGTAAAAACATAGTTTGTAGTGATGTTATAAACAAATACTTACTATTCAGTATTACTATGCATCTTTTCTTAATATTCTCTACTCTCTACATTTCAATGGAACTTCTAAAATTTTAAAAGATAATCTGTCAATCTGATAGATATTGTAAGTTTCATGAATATCAATGTCTCATTCTTTTTTATAACAATGTGTTAATTACATAGACATCAAAGATAGTGTGATTATAGTTTATTGTATCTGAAATACCCATAACATATCCCTGCGACGCTGCACTTTCTAAACTCCATAATATTCCTTGTAAGTGTCCCTGTCTTGTCTGAAAATATGTACTTCACCTGTGGATTAAACATTTGGTATAAAAAAACCTATATATAATTGCATAAATCAAACAGAATTAATACAATATCAATAATACCTTATGATATAATTTATCAAATGATGCAAAAATTGTACATAAATCTCACAGAATTATATGATTTACTTTTAATTCCACAAATAACAGCTGAGGGTAAAATCCTAACTCACAGATTCTGGGTAAATTTCAAAACTGTGATTGTGAACAACTTTTGTAAAAATTTATATGAAAACTGGGCAACAGTAAACAATATCTTTCTTAAATTTAGCAATAGTCCAACAACAAAGCTAACCTAAATATAATATTTAATTTACATAAGCTCAATACCTAGAATGATCTAAGAACATTAGATACTTGAACATAATGCACCTGTAAATCGTGTATACTACCGAGGTAATATATACATTTTGCACTGCTGCAATCTCAAGTTTGATCCCTGATTCTAGCATATGCAAGGATAGGTCATTAGTTTTTTTTTTTGTTGTGGTTTTTCTCCATGTTTTTTATTCCAATACTGTTTCCTGACAGCATGAATACTACCTTTACATATATGTATTGACTTGTACATTAACTGACTTCTAATCACATTCCTAGCTGCCTTCACTGTCTTAAAGGCATATGCAAATAATATTTTATTGCATATAAATGAGTTACTTTAACAAATAATGTACATTATTGTGATGATGATGATGATGATGATGATGATGCTGCTGCTGATGATGATAATAATGATTATTATCAATGTTACACCTTGATCTAAGGTTTACCACAACTTTGTATCTATATTCCCCAAAGTCTTGTCTTCCATGAATCCTTACTATATTATTTTAGTGTGCTTCAGTCCAGGTAAATATTAGCTCTAGAAATGCTGAAAGTTGCTAACAGTGATAATAATTTTAAGATGGCAGTTAATTTCCATTTAAAAACAGTTGTGGCAATAAAGAAATTCAAGGTTTGTAGTAGAATGTCAAGATATAATGTAAAGTCAATGATGGCCACTAATGAAACATTTTTTTCAAGGCTTAATTAATGACAAATGGGAGAGAATTTCTGGGCTGAAAAACATTTAGAAATACTTTATTTTGCATTTAATGATTAAAAATAAATTAAAAAAACAGGAGAATTATTATAAAAAATAATGGTTGATTGTGAATAAATACCAAAGTTAGGTGAAAACAAGTATTGAAATTGAAACTGTTTGTAGTTCAAACAGTTAAGGTATTTATAATAATGATGGCATGAAGGCTGAAGTGATGCCAACTTACATAAGTTCAGTTGCAAATATATATCTCAAAGATGATGCTATTCTTGGTCAGATTTTACTATCATAAACATAATACTCTAAATAAGCTTTATTATTTTTCTAAATTTTCTTTCTTTATATGTCACACAGCAATTTATATTACCATTTGAAACATTATTTGAGGAAACATAGTGGTGATATTTTATTATTTCAAGTATTACAACTGTGGGGTAAAACGTCAAGGGAGATAAGTACTCTTGCATAAAATTATTTGTCTAAATTTGAGTTGCTTACCTTCATATATACAATTTACCTAGGAGGCCAGTCATTCATATTTTGTTAGCAATGTTAGTAAAAAAACAGTAAAGTCTTTACCTTTATAAGTAATATCTAAATTTGTAAAAACGAGAATACACGTAAAACCATATGCAAGGAGGAGTTAATTTCCCCCAAATTGAATAAGAGAATAAACATGAAATAGGAACAATGGATTAATATCCTCCAAGCTGAAAACTAGAGAATACACATGCCATAGGAAATATGGATTGGTATCCCTCCAAACTGAAAACAGTAGTTTCAATCTCATTTTATGCAAGTAAGTATTTTTCCAAAATACAAATACAACCAAAATAAAAATGTTTTTCACTGTATACTTTGTGATAAACAATTCTAAACAGAGGATAATGATGTTACTTCATCTTGTTGACAATAATACAAATTTAACTATTTAAGTTTAAATTCTGTATTTGTTTTATGTTTGTCCTAATTACAATGTTATTATAATATTCTGAAAGCTTATCATAACAAAAGATTTCAAATAGATGCACACACTGTATCACATAAATTACTATTTATGTTTATTTTATATGTTCACTGTGCATGTGCCTTTTATTTCATTTCATTATTATAGTTACTGTTTGTATCATGCTAGAATCATTTTATGAAAATTGTATATGACAAGTTGTTTGTACCACCCTGAGATTACCTTTCAGAAACAAAACTCTTTTCACATATTATCTAAATATTTCTCTCACCTGTCCTAGCTCCTCGTTAAGATTGGAGGTTCTTGCCATTGCAGGTGTGTCTGTCTCCTCACAGTACATTTCTAGGTCCTGTGGGTATAAAATGGGCTCACAGTAAGGATGGAGTATGTATGCACAGAGTTTAATGGCACATAAATACAATCCTGGCTGCAGAGTGCCAAATAAGTTTCAAAAGGTATTATGGATGAAAGGTAACCAAATGTACTTGCTTAAAAGTCGAGTCATCTGCAAACTGCACAGACCCAGATGTGCCACTGAATATTTTGCAGACAGATCTTGGTCTATGCAAATTGTTAGGAGTATTTAGTAGAACAAACAACACAGACCCTGATGAGCAGGAGCATTATATCAATGGCAGATCAAGATATTTGTTGTTTGCAATTTGACTCAAGACATGTACAGTCAGGCAAAATGGGTAAAATCCTCAAAATACAAAGTCAATATTTTTAAAAAATAAAAATCTGACCCTTTAAAAAAAGCTTAAGACCTTCTCAGCAGGAATATCATCATTGGATGTATCCTACAACAAAATGGTTACCTCCATTAGTCATCTATTATGATATACCAAGAATTGGATTTTTTGAAACATAGTTTTAACAATTAGAGTCATTCTTCCTATAATTCTTAAGAATGGCAGTTTACAGTGATGCATAGCTGCCAATTCCTGAGTAAAAGATACTTACTGCTTGTAGCAAAATTAGTGATTTTCAGAAACAAATACGAATTCTAAAATTTTAATGCATCTTTAACTATTCACAACATCTACAATCCATCGGTAAAGTAAGACAATAACTTAATTATTTAATATCAAAGATGCCTGTGTCACACTATCACACATTCTAAACAAGTGCCCTCTTCCATTCAGTTGTCCATTTGGAACAGTGCAACACACTCACACTCAGACAATGGCTGTTTTTGGAAACCTTTCCTACACTTTTTTTTCCAACCGTTATTAATTCCAATGTACAATCTTTCACTGATTCGGTGTGATTTCTTTTACTGTTATTAATTCCAATGTACAATCTTTCACTGATTCTGTGTGATTTCTTTTACTGTTAATAATTCCAATGTACAATCTTTCACTAATTCCGTGTGATTTCTTTTACTGTTATTAATTCCAATGACAATCTTTCACTGATGCTGTGTGATTTCTTTTACTGTTATTAATTCCAATGTACAATCTTTCACTGATTCAGTGTGATTTATTTTACTGTTATTAATTCCAATGTACAATCTTTCACTGATTCAGTGTGATTTATTTTACTGTTATTAATTCCAATGTACAATCTTTCACTGATTCTGTGTGATTTCTTTTACTGTTATTAATTCCAATGTACAATCTTTCACTGATTCTGTGTGATTTCCTTTACTGTTATTAATTCCAATGTACAATCTTTCACTGATTCGGTGTGATTTCTTTTACTGTTATTAATTCCAATGTACAATCTTTCACTGATTCAGTATGATTTCTTTTACTGTTATTAATTCCAATGCACAATCTTTCACTGAGTCTGTGTGATTTCTTTTACTGTTATTAATTCCAATGTACAATCTTTCACTGATGCTGTGTGATTTCTTTTACTGTTATTAATTCCAATGTACAATCTTTCACTGATTCTGTGTGATTTCTTTTACTGTTATTAATTCCAATGTACAATCTTTCACTGATTCGGTGTGATTTCTTTTACTGTTATTAATTCCAATGTACAATCTTTCACTGATTCGGTGTGATTTCTTTTACTGTTATTAATTCCAATGTACAATCTTTCACTGATTCGGTGTGATTTCTTTTACTGTTATTAATTCCAATGTACAATCTTTCACTGATTCTGTGTGATTTCTTTTACTGTTATTAATTCCAATGTACAATCTTTCACTGATTCTGTGTGATTTCTTTTACTGTTATTAATTCCAATGTACAATCTTTCACTGATTTGGTGTGATTTCTTTTACTGTTATTAATTCCAATGTACAATCTTTCACTGATTCAGTGTGATTTCTTTTACTGTTATTAATTCCAATGTACAATCTTTCACTGATGCTGTGTGATTTCTTTTACTGTTATTAATTCCAATGTACAATCTTTCACTGATTCTGTGTGATTTCTTTTACTGTTATTAATTCCAATGTACAATCTTTCACTGATTCTGTGTGATTTCTTTTACTGTTATTAATTCCAATAAACAATCTTTCACTGGTTCTGTGTGAATTCTTTTACTATTAATAATTCCAATGTACAATCTTTCACTGATTCTGTGTGATTTCTTTCACTGAACTTTTTTTCACTCTAGCACACAAGTAATCCTTTGCAATTTTACTGTCTGGAAAAAGTGAGCGAAATAAATCACCAATAACTGAAAGAGGAAGGTTCAATTGTGAAAGAAATTTAGCAAAACGAACCTTGGATCAAATTACATCAAGGTTCTCTCTGGTGTTTATAATCATTTTAATTTCAGGCTGTGTTGTTATTGATGATGAAGCAGCAAGTTTGTTTGTTAGCTTTTTAAAGCTGGTTTATGTCATGGGCACTTCCATGCCTTACAGCGAAAGCACAATTATACAATTTATTAAATGTGATGCTTTTTTGTAATAGATGGATTCACAAGTCTAAACATGACGACTTTTCTGTCCTTCCAGTATTTTTGTTCTTTGCTAAAGAAAATATTCTGAATTTTCTGCTTTCTTTTTCAATATGACTAGAAGATGAAAAGTACAAAAATGAGATACAGTGATAGCAGCAACTGCTTTGTACATTTCAATATGGTGGTTAAAGACTGGCATGGTAAACCCTGATTTCAAATGAACCAATCATATTTTAGAACTCAATATCCCTACATACATGCAAAATACTCTCAGAATGAAAATGGGTGCCTGTTCTAAACATATACTTGCAAGAAGAGTTTTAAAATTTAAGTTCTTTTATTTAAAAAATGGATTTTTAACAAGAAAAACATACTCATATTCAGGTCAAAAATATGGGAAAAATACGGGGAAAAATGGGGCACTGGACAGCTATGATGATGTCTAGCACTGGGGCATCATGCTGCAGATATATGGCATCATGTCCCACCCAGTCACATTATCCTGACACCAGGCTGACCAGTCTTAACACTAACCTGTTAATGCTGAATCCCAAGTGAGGCAGCAGCTAGTACTACCTTTATAAGTCTTGGTATGGCTCGACCGGGATCAAACCCATGATCTCATGTATCTGAGACATATGCTATAATCACTTGGATGGCTCAAAATTAATTTACATTCTCAAGGCTGGGGTGCATGAGTGGATGGGGTGGGTGAGGTGTGAAAGGTACAAATAATAATTAATAACAAATGGAACCTTTTCCATTTTCATTTTAGTCTAAACAAATCAACAGAATACCTGGTTTTTTTAATTAACATTTTCATGACTTCCTGAATTAAGTTATGTAAGTTTCATTTTAATTTATAATTAATTTTATAATTTAATTTATAATTAACTTTATGATTATCAGAGACATTTCTGAATATCTTCATTCCCTGATGAATGCATTTGCTTAATGTATAATAATATCAGTATTATTATTTGTTGGTATGGAAAAGTCTTGAGAAACAATACATCAGCATGTAAGTTTACGAAAATTCAACTCACCCAGTTAATGAAGATGGCTTGGATGAACTTGACGACTTCTAGTGTTACCTGAAGACTTATTGGAATGAGATTGTTGTACAGGATGATGAAGGTCAGGAAGTTAAAACCAAAATTACTGGGTGGAAGATCTGGAAGACAATGAAGAAACAATCCTAACATTTACATAAACCTGAAAATTTTGAAGGTTATTCCCTGACAACCTCTCTATGTTGTGTGCTCCAGTTTTTCAAAAGCCTTAACATGGCTCCTTATTTTAAAATCTTAAGATTGTTGAAGCTAATACACCAACTGTACAGCTTGCTTGTACATGAAAGACAACAAAATTATTTTAACATTAAATATTCCCTCTAGATTGCTTCATTTCATCTTTGTGTTAGAATTTGGCAAACATCTGCATAAAATTTAACTTATTTCCACACCTAAAGCTTATATGTAAGTCAATGCAATTCAATGTACACATTAAATATGCAAATTTAAAAAGGAATAGTGGTCCCCAGCTTATATGGCCACCCCTTCTGCACCGGGAAAGTGGCCGTATAAAACAGGTGGCTTTTCCAAAGGGGGACTAAATTTTTTATGAGAAGTATATGTAATGTAACTAGTAAGAAAGCTACATACTTCAAAGCACTGAACATCTTCATTTAAAAGTAACATTAATAATTATAATAACTTTATTTAAAGGTAACATTAATTATTAAAAGGTTCTTCTTGTCTTTAGAATAGACTTAATTCAACTAAATATACATTAATAGTTCTTGTTGTTGGCATAAGCGTGATATGGGAGCAGGCATTGTTGTCATGCATATTGCAAAAACATTCAAAAATATCATTTAAATCTTGGTACATACAAAATTCTCTTTCCATTTGCTCCATCTTTCCACTGAATAATCTAATCAGTTATGAAGTTGTTTGAGTCTTTTTCAACATCAAATTGTTTTATTAAAGTCTTATCTACATAAAATTGTTCAGCAAGTGGGTGTATGCTGTGCAAGGGTGCCATTCAAGAGGGGGACCACTAAATACACTTAGTATTCTTTAGATATATGAATTCTCGAGTAAACATCTGCACCAAATGTGCATTGCATTCAAGGTAAAACTGAAACAATGTGAACAAGAGTCCACCAGAAGGGGCTGATACTCTAATGGGCAGGAAAGAATTTCCAAGAATTCAAGGTAATAACATTTCTTCATTTCACATGCTGAGTGTTGAACCATCCCTAATATTCTTCAGCAATAAAGATTTTTTAATTAGCTGCTGAAATGGACATACTGGACATCAAATTGGCACCATTTTCATTAGGGATCAACTAGATATTATTAGTAGTCATAAAACCCCATGTTACAATGATCATCCATTCAGTAGGAGTAGTGACAACATTCTAAATGTACAATTGGCTTCATCTTCACTTGGTATCATACATCTGTTGATAAAAGCCACATGTTGATATATCCATTTTGGAGAAAAGATAACATTATTTTTAAGACAGACATCCTTATGACCATATTAAGGGTCAAATAATTTCCTTTGGGAGAATGTAGACATCATATGAACTGTTCTGATGAAGCCACATGTAAAAATGGGGCCACATATTGGATATCATTTCAGAACCAATTTAATTTAAGATCAATAAAAGAGTACAAGAAGTCTTTTTTGCAAAAATCCCATTATGAAGTAGAGATAACAAATTTTTCAAGGTGGCCACTGTGGCAGCCATATTAGACCCCAGATTGGTACCATTTTCTATCAGATCAAGTATACATATGAAGTATTTTGGTAACAACCCAATGTCAATATGTCTTTCTGTTCAGGAGGAGTAGCAATACAAATATTTTTTAGATGGCTGCTGAATCAGCCATATTGAATATTAGATTGGCAACACATTCACTTAGGATGAAGTAGACATCATAAGAAGTCCTTTTGCAAAAATATCTTGTTGATATACCCATCCATTCATTAGCATTTACAAGATTTTCAGGATGACTGCTATGTGGCAATTACATTGGACATCAGATTGATGCTATTTTTATTTAGGACTCACAGGAAGTCTGTAAGTGAAAACTCCATGTTGATATGACTATTCAATCAGCAAGAATAGCAAAAACAAGGTTTTCAAGCTGGATGTTGTGGTAGCCACATTAGACTTCATAACAGAACCTTTTCCATTTGGGAGCAAGTAGACATCATAATTAGTCTTTAAGGTGGCACTCTATAATTTCATATTTTGCATTGGGTTAGATTTATAAATAAAATGAATTTACCAGGCTTCCTTAACCCTTTTATCACGGCAGACCGCATATGCGGTCAGGGGAATTTATTCTGTCAACACTATGGACCGAGTTTTCGGTCTAGGGCAGTGTTCCTTTTTAACATTATAGTACCCGACTAAATGTCTTTCGGGGTACCTCTAATAACTTCCATCATCTGGTAATGTAGATGTTATATTTGGATTATCTCATGAGTTTAGCTTGTATACAAATAGAAATAACGAACAAAGTAGGAACTTTCAACTTGTTTTCCGAATGCTGAAATTTGTATCCAAAATGGCGGCGTTTGAAGGATTTTTTTAGAGGAGAGTTTTCGGAGGATTTAAATAATTCTGACCTTATAAATTTGTTTGACAATGAAAGAAGATGTATGGAGAGACAATGGAATGCACTTGTGGGTGACAGTGATGATGATGAAGATGACTTTGAAGGTTTGAACCAGAGGAATTGTACGCTCCACGTGGTTTTTTTTTGGACAAAGCCCAAAAACCAAAGAGATTTATTTCAGTTTTCTGACAGAGTTGGGCACACTCGAGAGTTATATGGCTCCAGGAAAGCTTCCGATTATTTTCAAATATTCTATTCAGATAAAGTGTTTGGAAAAATTGTCCGCTTAACGAACTTCAATGTGACGATCAAACGTGGCAGAGGCGATATAGGTCACTTAGGTGTGTGGACAGATCTCACCTTGGAGATCATTTTGGTTCATTTTATAGAATTTTATATATTATGGACACCATGAAAGAAAGACTTGTGTTGCTACTGTGATTATTCACTAGTACATCTAGGGTCAATTGAACAAGTTTTGAGAACATTCTAAGTTTTCTAAGAGGTAATAAAATAATTGTATTTTACCTGTTGTTACCTGTTTGTACATGCATTTTAACAGTTGTAATAGATATACACATTTTATTGAATTAGTCATAAAATTTTATTTTTAACCTTGATTTTGACACCTAATCCGGCCAGATATCTTTAACATTGGCAAAGATATGTTGTTTCAAAGTCCACAAGTCATTTTGCTTTACAACTCCAAAGTTACTTAGTGTTGAGGACTCTATGCCTACAAAGTTACTTAGTGATGAAAGGGTTAACTGGTTATATTGGCTATTTAAAATAGACCTTGTATGTCTTAGGTGGTGTTAAAAGAACTGTTTAATTCCCTTTATTTTGGTATAAGATTGATGGGCATAATTTTGGTTATGGAGTATTGTCAAGTATGGAAAATTTGTCTTCCCTATTCTAATAATTCAAACTAATTTTCTGAGAACATGGGAGCTGTGTACTGAAATCATATACAATTTCCATAAGCACAATATACAAATAAATTTCAGCCATAATACATGAAAGCAACATAGGGGTATGCCAACATTCTGCAATGTGCATGTTCAAATGTGAACAACTTCACATTACACCTGTCACTCTCAGAAGTATATAATTTCCCCTAAGTGAAAACGCCATAATGAAATGACCTTACAGAAATACAGTACAAGTCACACAGGTCATGAATGCACATTTACTCATGATAAATTTAATATAAATCGTTTTTTTAAATTTTAACACCAATTTTCTTTAACCAAAGTCTATTCAGTCCAGATTATTAAATACTATGCACTTTAACTTTCATCAAGAAACTTTCAGACAAAAATTATTGATCTGAATGGTCTTTCACAATGGTGGTCATGTGCTAAACATGGGTAAAAAAAGGGCACTTCAAGTGGAATCATCACAATATCGGAATGTAAGAATTTGTTAATCAATATGCATAGCTTTCATTGTGACATCACAGTGCACAATATTCAATATGGATTGTACTGGAAAAAACACCTTTAGGTTCATTTGGTTAAAAAAATGTCTACATACTTTAACATTGAGTTTGCCTTATGCACTTCTCAGGGTGTCTAAATAATGACATTCCAAAGGAAAGTGGACAGATAAGAATCCAAATGAAGCAAATACTTGCCACTTTTAGGTATGTAGAATCAAATTCTAAAAAATGACACCCATTGCTGATAGTTGGTGTTGAATGCCTACATGACCTGTGTAACTTTTACTACAGAAGATAACAAAACTTTCAAGAGGGTTCCTTTGGTGGTATACTGGATGCCAGATCAGCACCATTTTCATTTTGTACCAAGAAGTCCTCTAGTAACAACCCTATTTTGAAATGACCATTCAGAAGCAGTAGCAACAAGATTTTCAAGATGGCTACCTTAGTGGACCTCAGTACAGAACCATTTCCATTTAAGACCAAGACATCATAAAAGTCTGTAATAAGCGAAAACCCAGTGTTAATATAACCATCCGTTCAAAAAAAGCAGTGATAACAAGATTTTCAAGATGGCTACCTTAGTGGACCTCAGTACAGAACCATTTCCATTTAAGACCAAGAAGACATCATAAAAGTCTGTAATAAGCGAAAACCCAGTGTTAATATAACCATCCGTTCAAAAAAAGCATTGATAACAAGATTTTCAAGACAAACATTTTGGATTTGCGAGCAGCACCCATTTCATCTAGGACCAACCAGACCTAGGGATGAGCAGTGTGTAGAGTTTTATGCAATCCACCAAGCAATATAGGAGGAGTAGCAATAACATCCTCCTGCAACGAACCTGACCAGATTGGACATCTCGAAGTCAAGCGGACAGCTGAATGTGAAGTGCTGTCCATGTACAGTGGAAGTTTCTCACTGGCATAGACCTTAGCCAACACTTTTGTGGTGACCCAGATGTGGAGAAGGAAAACTGCTGAGTACTGGCAGTCATGGTAAAGGAGTAGGACACAGTGTTCCACAGATTATGCGCATTGTTGTGTTGAACTGGACATCAATTAACATAGTGTGGGATGATCGAGTCCAGACAGGAGTGCAATACTTGGCTGTCGAATAATAGATGGTCAGTTCTGATGTCTTGAGTGTCTGAGCACTAGCACCCCAGGCTGAGCCAACCAGTCTGTGGAGTGGGTTGCTTCAAGTGCTAAGTTTTGCTGTTATTTTCTTCAGGTGGTTGTTAAAATTTCAGTGATCTGTCCTGAATCATGAAGTAATGAAAGTCATACATAACAGCAAGCAATGAAGGCCACCAATATTTATTTTAGATGCTACCAGGTGATATTTTTCTTTATTTAATTTTTTTCAAATTAATATTTTCAGTTGGCTGATGTACTATCAAGGCATATTAAAATCAGGACATTATATCTGAATGTATCTACAGGTTGAAAAATGTTTGTGACAATGGTCAAAGCAAGAACTGTGTGAGACTTCAAAGAAACTAGTTTAAATAAAAGATATTGAACATCTTATATGTTGACTTTGTTGTATACGTTTTTTTTGTGCTTCCTTCCTCAAACTCACAAGGAGCTATTGTGGCTCAATAAACATTCAACCTGACTAGACTGGGTCAGTGGTTAGCATATTCAACCTGACCAGGCTGGGTCAGCCACAATGACATGTCTCTGGGTAAGTTGCATTACTCCAATCATCATGGAAAAAAAGTAATTGATCTGAAAATATCCAAATATTAATAAATTTTCTGACCTTTAGTGGCTGGAATTGCAGCTATTTGGGCAAACACTGCAAAATTCAAATAAGTATTAAAATGGAAATCCCCTAATAAGACTTTTGCTATATTATTATTATTTTTAAATTCTGAATCTTGTCAACATTCAAATGGCCTAATTTTACCAGCCAATCAAAAGGCTAACCTTTATATCCCAGATACCAGTCTTTGTTCTCATGATAGGATGTCCATATATGACTGGCTATAGTGCTGATCAGAGATAGAACTAGCAGAATCACAAACAGGTATATAATCTGAAAAACAAAGAGAAGAAATTATCAAAAGTTGCTACATTTTATAAAATACATAAGAATAAGTAAGTACACTTTCTGTACCAAAAACTGTTTACAATTTCTCTTTCCATGAAGTGTAGATTGTACTGGATAAATGAAAATTGTTTAAATTCATTTCAAAATACAGCATAATCATTTTAATGTTTATCTATCATCATTATATTTATCTATCAATTGCCAATATTTTCAACTTAATAATATTCATTGATGACAAAGCAATGAAGACAGACATATGTATAAGAGTTAACTATAAACCAGTAAATTTTATACTATTTACATACCTGAAAGTTGGTAACTCTTTCTACGTTGGATCTTTTTAGAGGAGCAGTTGTGGAATTCAGCATTAGTTTACTTTCATGGCCATTATAGACAACTATACCTGTAAATATACAGCATTAGTTTACTTTCATGGCCATGGTAAAAATAAAGATTTTAGAACATATATGTGACCGCAAGAGTTGATTTTGCATTTATATTTGTATGCTAACTGAATCTAAATTGTGTTGTCTTTCAAAGAACAAGCTCTAAAGTGCCGATTCATTTGGAGGATGAAATAGATAATACAAATCACAGACAAATGTCATTTATATTTCCCACTTCGAGAGGTTCAAGGCATCACCTGTCTTATGTATAACTCTTTAAAAACAGTGGAACAGTGAAAAGCAATGATACCAGTAACAAAACCAGATTTAACAACTTAGTGGATACACTAATATACACATTATATTATCAATCATAGAAATATACATCCAAGCTAAATCTGTTTTATAGCTATTCTCTTTTCTGGTACCATCAAGCTTGCATTACTCATGAATGACCTATCAGTGTCTTGGTTCATGTTACACCTGTGACATCTTCCAACAGGTCAACTAAATGTTTGTTGATTTTACAGAAAATCCTTGCATGCAGCTATTTCTAGGAAAATGAATCAGGATTGTGCCTTAAGGAATGAGGTATTTTACCTTATGCTGTCATGCTCATTTCCTGTATAAGTTCTACTTTATAAAAATTATCTGTCAATGATTTGGTGCCTTTGGAAAGATTGTTATTTTATCAGCCATACAATTATATCTTTTATATATACACTTTCTGAACTAACCAAATATCCATTTTGTGTTCTTCAACATTGCCCCTCTCAAAAGCATTTGGTCGGGTCCCATTGGTATAGCTCTGTAAAAACAGGTGTTATATTAGTATTCTTATTCAGTCTACAATAATGATTATGGTCAACTTTTGACCAAATTCTTCAATTTTATGATGAACAGACAGAATTATTAATGGAAATATGTACATGTATTAAAAATCATTTATAAACTAACAACATGTTAGAAACAGGAGACTGGTGTATTTGCCAGCAAATTAAACTGTAGAAATGGTAAGGAGTAACCTGTTTAAATACTTGACCATGAAATTGGATGCCATTTAATAAACATTTTATAAAACTAACCATGAAATTGAACACCCATGAATAGACAGTTTATGAACTAACCATGAAATTGGACACCCATGAATAGACAGTGCATAAGGTAACCATGAAATTGGACAAATAAAAATAGAAAGTTTAACAACTAACCATGAAATCAGACATCAATTATTAACTAGCCATGAAATCAGACACCAATGAATAGAAATTTTATAAACTAGCCATGACATCAGACACTCAAAAATAGATATTTTATAAACTAATCAATAAATCAGACACCCAAGAATAGACATTTTATAAACTAACCATGAATTGGATACCCATGAATAGACATTTAATAAACTAACTACAAATCAGACACCCACAAATAGATATTTTATAAACCACAAATCAGACACCCATGAACAGACATTTTAAAAATTAACCATGAAATCAGATGCTCAAGAATTCACAATGATTCCCAGTAATTACCATAGAGGGATAGTTACCACATGAGAAACAGTTGTCACATGATGCTGCTTACATGTTCTTATTAATAATTCTGTGACTGTTTTTGTCAATAACAGAGGTATTTCAATACTGGCATATAGGAAACATTTGAGAAAGCTATCACTGGAAGTCATGCACAAAATTGAGAATATCATATTTATTGTATATATTGGGACAGAATAAAATTAAAAAAAGTGTATCAGAACTTATATCTTGTTCATAAATATCATATGTCTCAAGACTTAGGAAACTAAATATTTGCACCCCTCTCCAAACTGCATGCTGCAATAAAACTGAAAAATAAATTGCTTATTTGATGACAATAAAATGAAAGAATCTAACTTTGTACTGTTATTATTTGTTCCCTTTTTTGTTCTTCAGGAGTAATTTATTGAAGACAGATATATATTCATGAAATCCTTATGTGTATGCATCCATAGCATGTATTGCTTTTGTAATGTAACATGACACATTGGTCATTAATGTGAATATTGATAAAGGAATTATGTCTGGTTCTCCTCAAAGGTTTGAATGTTATCAGACTAAAAACTGGATCCAGCAAAATCACAAAAGACAGAGAGAAATATAAAAGAAACATAAATTACTAAAAAAAAATCTGTTTTCTTTACTTTGAAATATCGGTGATGATATTAACATTAGAAAAATAGGTCAAAAGAAGAAGAAAATGAAAAGGCATCCAACCTCAACCATTAACATTCTTTAAGGGAAGACTGTCTCAATTCCCTGAAAGAATATGAAGGATAAAGCCACTCTTCTAATAAAACACTTAGATAAGGACAATGAATGACATTCCCTTACTGAACAAAAAAAAAATACTTTTGGAGGAAATCCAGCAAAAGCCTGTAAGGAGGTTAGGAGGTTGTGCTGACCTCTAAGGGTCCAGCATCTATCTGGTCTGCAGCCACTGGACCTGCCTGAATAAATTCACATCTCTATGATGCAATATATCAGAGATAGGAACTTGAGAAGGTTGACTGTGCATACGAGCCAACAGCTTCTATTATATCTAAAACTGAAATAATGCATTCAAACTTAAGACTTGGTGAGATTTCTTTCATTTCATGAGCAGAAATTCTCGAGATATTTCAGAATATCATATTACCCATTTCAGCCATGATGCCATGAAACGATAGGTTACATCTTCTTTCCTAGCCTTAATGCACAGAAAAAGGTTTTGTGAATCATTGACTCTTCTCAGTGCATTTCAAATAAATTTTAAGGGCACAGACCAGGTAATGCTTAGCTGCTTATCTTGATGTGTTGATAGTGGAAAGAATTTTAATAACAACCTTTGACTGCCCAAATACAGTAATTGGTTTAGTTTTAAAACCTGGTTACATCTTTAATACCATGCAACTATCTGATTTGAACTCACTCACCCAACACACAGAGGCCATCACTATCCAAAAGATGTCTTGTAAGACTGCAACTTCATCTTAGTTCTGGCTACGGGTTTGAACTTCTCAGAGTTGAACCAAGAAACAAAACCCATTAAATATTCCATTTTGGATAAAGGGTGAGTGTTTTAGGCCTATTCAGATCAAAGTTGGCCTAAAAGTCAGACCCTTGATGTGACCTGTATTCAATCTACCATGATATTTTGATGTGTCGGAAATCATGAAGTGATATCACCTGATAGTAACCCAAGCTAACTTTTTCTCCTTGAAAGCCAGAGAAAATATCTATCCACCCAAGAGAATGAGACATTCGAAAGGCCAATGCTGTTATCTTTGCTCCAGTCCCAGAACATCTTCCCTTTGTAGACCTTTAAAGTGGAGGGCATTTTGCTAATAACATTTTCTCTACTGCTGAAGATCGAAATCTCCTTTTTTCACAAAGCTCTCCTGAGAAGAGCCAAACAGGAAGAAGAATCATATTAAGACAGAGATAAAACACTTGTGAGCAGGATTTTTTAAGCAGACTGAATTTAAATGGTGCCAGATCATCACAGCCGAAGCTTCTAGGTTCATGATAGTAGAGTTATAATGAACAATATATGCTTCTACCATGTTGCTAATATATCTTTCACCCAGCACTCCCAAAGTATGCAAATCCAGTGAAAGATCAATTGATGAAGGGACCAAATGATGTAGCAAGGTTTTACCCCTTCTTGACAGAGAATCTACCAACACACTCAATCTGTAGAGGATGTGACTGGTCTGGAGCATTTTTTTTGTGCTGGAAGCACAAAGTGTTATTTAAATAGACAAGAAAGACAAGAAAGACAAAATGTTAATCTTTCTACAACTGTTACATTCAAACTTATATTGATAACATTAATGCAACTGGGGAACATATTCAATAGAGCAATGTATTTGGAGTAATGCTCTGCTGCAGTGACCTAAATGTAAAACTTAACATAGGAACAGAGAGTTATGCAATTCTCCATCATTATAATGCTATTCATGGGAACCATACAAGTAGGCCACCTTTTAAGTTACCTTGCCTTTGAGTATTTGATAACAATATTACCATTAAATATGGAATTAGGCTCCACTAGCATACATTCCATATAAAAAAACACCTGGCACTGAGCTACCTTACAGTAACAAAGTACTGTACCTATGGACACACAGACAAGGGTAATTCTAAATATGACCCCTCCAGATTAGTGGCTGGGAATAGAAACCTAAATTTAGGTCTTGTGCTATAAAATTCCAGGCTTTATCTAACATTTTCTGTAGAATAAACCTAATGAATTGTCTGGGTTACTTACAGCCTGCCAGATGGTCTGATGTTACCCACAAAGTCATGAAGATATCTGTTGGGGAGTTCACACTCCACAGTTCCTGTGAGGTCTAATAAGTCATCCTTGCTCAGCAATTTGGCTGTCTGGGGCAGACCCTGATAAGAGTAAAAATAAATCAGAACACAGCAATTTGGCTATCTGGGGCAGACTCTGACAAGAGTAACACACATGCATGCACACACGCACACGCACACACACATACTATTATTAGTTGGTAAAAACCCCTGATTAATTTGTTTTTAAAGTCATTGTTTCTTAAGAACTGCAGCAAAAGCTATAATCATTTTCCACACCTGGACATCAGATTTTTATCGGGTCAAGATCACAGATTTTGAGTAACCAGGGAGTGACTGGCAGTATGACCAATATTTAAAAAAGCCTATTTCATGCATCAGTCATTACCTTGATCAGTCTACATATGCTGCCTCATATGAATAAACATCCAATCCACTCAGTTAATTCCTATTTTCATGTGTACAACACAGAGTTAACCTATCACAATATACAGTGTACAGTCAACAATATTAATCTTTCAACAGACATATTTTATTTCTCCTTTTAATTGTACAGGTCATAAAAGAACTGTGTATAACATTTAATAAATCTATGTAGTCATTAGCTAAATGCCAGATACTTAACCAATGTTTAAATTGGCAAATCATAAAATGTAGATCTCTCAACTTCTTTATCTGAAGCAATGCAGTACTAACAGAGCCATATCCGCGTATAAAGTCTCATGATTTTAACATAAACAGCACCCAAAAATAACATCTGAAAGTAAAACATCAAAAATGTCACATATGCAAGACCATGGTCCACAGAAGCCTTTTTTGATGTAATACAGGAGAAGTATTTGTCAAGATGCATCCTCTCACCTTGTCTGACATAGACCTTGATATTTATGTTTTTGTGGTACCATCTTACTGCCTTAATAAAGTCTTTGTGTAGTTTCCCCAGTCAACTGAGATGGGAAAGAGAGGCTCAATTTTGGGAAATATCTCACACATCTGGCAGCTCATATCAATGCTTTTCTACAAATTAAAGTCAACGCCTGTCAGTAGCTTCTCATGGGTCGGTGGTTCTTCCCTGGGTTTTCCAGGGTTCTTCCTCCACCATTAATACTGGCCGCCATGTATAGCCTATCTTGTGCTGAAAAATGGCGTCAAATCCTACAACAACAACAACAAATTAAAGTCATATTGTATTTAATTAGTTTTTACCTTTATATCTTTTTTCTAATATATTCAAATTCTGAGAGAAGCAAATGGATGTGTTTACAAGTTTTCTTGACCAGCATTTCAGTTGGTTGTAATGTAATGGAAGCATGTAATGCTGAAATCGGATTAAGCTGAAGTATGATTTTTACAAGAAACAAATAAAAATATACTAATACTGAAGAAAGTGTTTAAATAGCTTCATTTTGTTCAGGATAATTTTTATCCTTTTGACCGATTTTTGGATTCTTGGTCACAAAAAGGCATCATGGGCAGTTGTCATGGTAAAGAAAAGTTAGATGCATCAGAAATAATAAGCACAAATATACCATCAAGTTATACCTTGTTATCTTTTGTAACCAAATACCCTTATTTTGTTTCCTTATCCATGTTGTCCCATAAAAAATGAACTGAGTGTAACATATGTCAGTTATAATATCAAAGTTCTTCTCACGATTTTGAACAAATTTCTAAAAATTTTCCAAAACATGACACTCGTCATCAACATTATCAAAAATGTCAAATTTCCTGGATTTGGTGTAATGTGTGGTATAAATCAACCTGGTCAAGATTGCAGTCTTTATAGTACTGGTAAACTATTACATATCCTTTAATTGTTACATTATATTAGGATTTTCATTTAAAACCATCAATACAGCATGCATGCTGCAGAGACAATTAAATGGTAAATGGTTATTTGTTTATCAAAACAAATAACCTCTCCATTTGAAAGAACTTGCAATGTCAACATTCAGATACATATTAGTGAAATATACTAGAAATAAATGCCCAATCAAAAGCCTGTCAAAATTTTCACAAAGAAAACTCTTTCAGGATATAACTTTATCCTATCTAATTAATTGATTTTATCTCAATAGCAAGATTATCCCAAGGACTTTTAATAGCATCATGCAAAACTTTGAAGTATTATAAAATATATTTAAAATGAAAGCTCTCAACATAAAAGGGAAAAAAAATATCATTGAAATATAGAAGATAATTATACTGGAGTCCTTGTTTCCCAATTTATTTCTTTTTATCAATCCAAAGCTAACAAGGATTTCTCAATTTAAATAATATAAATCTTTCTTTTCTTTACCACCTCATATCTACTGTCACATTATAGTCAAAAGTCTATTTTCATTACCCATTATCTCTTTACTGTTACATTATAGTCAAAAGTCTCACTTCATTACCCCATATCTCTTTACTGTCATATCATTGTCAAAATTTTACCCCATATCTCTTTATTGTCAGATTCAAGTCCAAATCCTGACTTCATTACCCTATATATCTTTATTGTCAGATTCAAGTCAAAATTCTCACTTCATTACCCCATATCTCTTTACTGTCACATTATAGTCAAAGTCCTCACTTCATTACCCCATATCTCTTTACTGTCACATTATAGTCAAAATTTTCACTTCATTACCCCATATCTCTTTACTGTCACATTATAGTCAAAGTCCTCACTTCATTACCCCATATCTCTTTACTGTCACATCCAAGTCAAAATCCTCACTTCATTACCCCACATTTCTTTACTGTCACATTATAGTCAAAGTCCTCACTCCATTACCCCATATCTCTTTACTGTCACATTTAAGTCAAAATCCTAACTTCATTACCCAATATCTCTTTTATAATCACATTCATGTCAAAATCCTCACTTTATTAACCCACATTTCTTTACAGTCACATTATAGTCAAAATTCTCACTTATTACCCCATATATCTTTACTGTCACATTCAAGTCAAAATCCTCACTTATTACCCCATATATCTTTACTGTCACATTCCAGTCATAATCCTCACTTCATTACCCCATATCTCTTTTATTGACACATTCAAGTCAAATTCCTCAAAAAAAAAATCCCCGAGAAATTTCTGGGCCTGTTTTGGGGCTGAAATTCAACCTATCCCAATCCAGAACTTCAAAAAGAATGGCAAACCTCCACACCTCCCGAAAACATCCTATTCTATACGAGTTTTGGGAAAAGTTTTGGGAAAGAAATTAAGATATTGATTTAGGAAGAGTTTTAATAACCTATGCTAATAATTATACTAATAATTCAGGGTCTATAATATTTCAGCAAAATTACTTCTTTCCAACAAGAATTGGGTGAAGTGGTGCAGACAGTGAGAAATGAGTGCAAAAAGTTCAAATAGTCACTTTAAGCTGGTTTTTTTTTATTAGTACAGTAAAACCTGTCTTGTAAAACCCTGCATTCTTCAAAGAAAAATGCAGTCTCTCAAGACAGGTGTTCTCTCATAACTGGTCTATGCAAGATTACCAATTTCAAGGTGAAAATGCAGTAGAGAATGGAAAAATACCCACAATGCTTTATTTTTTATCCATTGTTCTTGTCAAAATATTGCAATAAATTTAAGCTCAAAGTAGTTGTATACAGCAATAACAATACACATTTATCATTAGAATTATAATTGAAGATCATGTGTACATGTAGGATAGTGTATGAATTTCAAAATTAATAAGGTAATATAGATGTATCTTGTCCGTAAGTTAACCTGACATTCCCATTTTTTTAGGCTCAATTCAAATGTAGGATAAGAACTGCACTGTTAACTATGAAATACTTTCTCTGTATGAATAAGTGGCTTTTGATCAAAATTTCAGTAGTTATGAAATATATATATATATATATATATATATATATATATATATATATATATATATATATATATATATATATATATATATATAAATCAAGACAGAATGAACCCATCCTGAAACAAAATAAATTTAATTAAAGAAAAAGCCAAAATGCTTAATTCACTGACAACATAAATAGATTAACTTGATAAACAAAGGGTGTAACAGGCCAGCACTGCAGTGAACATATGACATTTTGGTGTGGGTTTAATATAGTAACATAAACAAAATCAACAAACAACAACAAACCTTTTACAATGGGATCAAATCTGGAAAAAAATAATCAAATAAAAAAAAACAAAGGCAAAGACCTTATTTACCCAACAATACAGGTCAACTCAAAGAAAAACGGAAGTAAGTGGCCAATACATGGAAGCCATTTCTCTTTAGGGCATTATTGAGGTTGTCCTGTTTTTCACAAAAAGATAAATAAACAATACAAACTTTTGAACTGACTATGTACATCTAGGACAGCAATGGTTAATCATAATGGGGATTTACAGGACAATCATGGCTAGTGACATGTTTAGACTGGTTTATGGTATATAGCATATTATGGCTACCTGCATCACCTACAGATTTTAGTAAATGGAAGCCAAGCTAATATTAATTTTTGAATTTTTATAACATAAAGACTAATAAACTGTCATGGCTCCAAAAGAATTATATAAAGGTCAGAGGTATTTATATTTTTATGACAATGTAAGTATTGTTTTAGAAGAATCTACACTTTGCTGATATTCCTAAGTGGTAATGGTTAAAATGGATTAAATTAACATCTGCTGAGTTCAATTGTTTTTGTGAAGCATTAATAAAAGTGGTAAATGCATTTTTTGCCAGAAAATCATTATTGCAGGTAAACATTTTGTTCGTGGCTGCTGATGACACTGTATTTATATAATAAATATGATCCCTGAATAATGACTATGGTCATAAATGACCAGTAGTTGCTGACAGAAGAGGTCACTCAAGATAGGTTTTACTGTACTGGACCTAAGTACAGTACCCTGAGTCATAATTCACATCTTATTGGGTTACACAAATGTAATTTTTCACTAAACTACTTTTTTTTCAAAGAAAATTGGCAAACTTTTTGTGGGCATTACACAGATAGTAATTTAATTTTTAGCCACTGGGTCAAACCAGATATTAAAGTTAACAGCTAAGCAAGTGAGTATTGTCACAGAGAAACCTAAAACAGCATCCAAGAAGCAATAAGAAAAGGTGTCATTCAAGCAACAGGGACATTGAAGTAGGTTTTTTTAACAGAATAATTTTTTTAAAGGTGTGATGTGATGTGATTATGAATTTTAACATAGCTTTAACAATTTTTCAGTCATTAAAGGATAGCAATAAAAGCGAAGAGATTTTGGCACTGGCAAATAACACACTGGCAGGTTCAAAAGCATCACTGGCTGAAGTGATTGTATACTGGGACTGTTACGGTAATTGTGTTATGGTAATTGTGTTACGGTAATTGTGTTACGGTAATTGTGTTACGGTAATTGTGTTACGGTAATTGTGTTATGGTAATTGTGTTACGGTAATTGTGTTATGGTAATTGTGTTATGGTAATTGTGTTATGGTAATTGTGTTACGGTAATTGTGTTATGGTAATTGTGTTATGGTAATTGTGTTACGGTAATTGTGTTACGGTAATTGTGTTACGGTAATTGGTCTTTTGATGATCTTACCTGTCTTATTTTCAAGTTTGTCTCTCCATCTAAATTTGATGTCTCTATGTAACACATGGCCTGTGGCTCACTAAATATAAAGAAAAAAAAATCAAAAGAAATTATAGGTTTTTCTAATTTTAAAAAATCTGAATGAAATCAGTTTGAAGTTTCTGCAAGCTCCAGCCTAATTACTTGAACGTTTCCTGAAATCTTTCATTGTTCTCCTTTCCATGAGTGATGGACTAACCAGCAGGAAAAATAAATGAATCTGTTATTTCTCAGTTTTTGGATGCTTATTTTTTTTTCAAAGAAATTTCCAATGTTTTGCACCAACATAAGGAAAATTTAAATGAAACATGTACAAAATACATATTTTGTATAGCATCACATTAATGCTGAAAAGAGTTATCTTAACAGTGCCAAATTTTGCATGCTGTAATAGTCAAGTGTTTATAACTGAAAGGTCTAGATGGCTTACACCTGACAGAAACTGTCCATTCAAATCCAAGATATATTTTCCTTGTTCCAAATTTGAAACAATCATGTTCACAGATTAATAAGAACAACAAATGAACAATCACTGGCTTTTACAAACCTGTGCAGCTGGAGAAAACATCTTACAGCTGGTCACTCTGAAAGTACACACTGATGCTTAACTTTTTTTTGTGTTAACAAAAAAAATAAAATAAGAACAAAAACTATTTAAATTCAAACTTTTGGCTACCAGAAGTAAGGTCAATGCAGAGATGAAAAATGATGACTGCTGTACTGACCTAGATGATAGAATGACCAGGTCAGCTGGGAAGAACTGACCATTGACCACCTTCACAATATCTCCTACTTGAACATTTGTCCATTTTAGATCTTGCCAATCTCCATTCCTCAAAACTGAAATAAAAAAGTTTATTGATTTGCTTGAATGATTTTATATTCTTTATTCTTTAAAAAAATTCAAAAAATAATGCACAAATGAAATTCTAATTATGTTAAAATTCAAATTATCCATATATCAACTATCTAGAATTTAATGAAGGGGACATTGCCCTAAATTACAATTTAAACTATTTTACTAAAATGCACTGTTCAAAATTTAATATTAGTATATTATTATTATGATGTAAAATACTCAAAAAAAATGCACAAAATGGCAAGGGAATTTTCACTTTTCAAAGATCATATTTTGGGGGGGGGTTTCTAATAACTCAATAAGTATTTTGGAAACACAGAATTTTGTTTTGTTGGTTAGATTGATTTGTCCTACATCTAACTTCCTATTCCAGAAGACAGAATACAATTTGGCTTCTAAGCATACATTGTTTGGCATTTGGGACTAAAGACTACATTATATGTGGAGTTCAATGGATTAGTGAATAGTTTAGTATTATACAGAAGAACCAGGTTCCCTTGTCTGATATAGCAATAAACATGAATATTTATGTGAATCAGCATCAATGCTTTCTGAAGGAGATATTCTATATACTCTCCAAAGAAGTTAAAGTCCCCAATTGTACATTCAAGCATGCATCTGATCCATAATCAATTTTACTGAACTCCTGTATAACTGGAGTAGGACCATCCAGTCTGATCCCAAATCAATGTGCCACAACTCGTACCGAATTCAGGGCTTTCTTACATTTGTCCCTGTGGTATCTATTACGTGGAAGAAAATTTACTTTAAGGTAAAAATTAAGTCCTTAAGTATGAAAATTCCATATAATTGACAGAAAAGCATACCAAGATTTTTCTAATGTCCATTTCTGAACTCTATGCATATCTATAACTGGTCTTGAATAGTATACATACTCTACAGCAGGTCAAAAATTTGTGAATGTATAATAAAGAGTAAGTTCCTGGATTAAGTCATTTTAATAGGCTGTTAATTCTGATGCTGAAAAGGGTAACTGACAATATGCTGCCCTGTAATATAACTACATCCACACCAGAGCTTTTAGATGGAGTAAAACTGACCTTGACTGAAATTTCTACTTTTTAAAGGAGCTGGATATAAAGACAACTAAGTGCCCCTTAGACCTAAACTGAATAAACCATTCATTATACTCTACTTCCATGTGAGGTCATAAGCTTTCTCAAAGTTCCCCAAAATGCTATTACATGCTCTTTCTTTACAAAATATTCTGTAAGTCTTACTATATGGTCAATTATGCTTTTCTTGTTTCGGAATCCATACGGAAAATCTGATAGAAGTTTGTTGGATTCTAGACACCAAGGGAGTCTGTGATTTATTATTGTTCCATTGTTATAAAGCTTCCTAGTCCTAGAGGTAAGTAGCTGAGAAAGCCAGTAAGGTCCCTTCTGCCTTGTTCTTTTTGTTGTTGTTGTTGTTGTTGATGTAGGGTTTAATGCCATCCTTAAGCACAAGATAGGCTATACATGGCAGCCAGTGTAAATGGTGGAGGAAGAACCTGGAAAAACCCTGGAAAGAATCAATGACCCAAGAGAAGCTACTGGCAAGCTTTCTCATGTATCCACAATGGCCAAACCTGAGACTCTATCTCATGCAGACAAAGGTGAGATGGCGGTGAACATTTAGCACTTTAGAACACTTGACCATCTTTGGCCCCACCCTTTTGGGTGTATGTATTGATATCATTGTTGCTTCTGCCAGATTTTCCTGAAAATGTTCATTAGAATATTAAGGACTTAAAGTCTTCTGGTCACAAATAAAACTTCAATGGCAATGCACAAAAACCACAAATGGAACTTTATAACACTACCATTGTATTTATTAGCACAGGTTTAGCATAATCAGTACTTACCCACAATGATCTTGTTCATGGGAGTCTTTTATAGTGGACCTCCTTATAGGTGAGGTTGCCTTACATTGAAATATTTCATATATAATATTACTAATGAATAATGAAATGGTATCCATGACTACAAAATGGACCACCTTATACAGAGGTACCTTATAGCAAGATATATGTACATGTACTTTTCTGACACAAATTCTGACATCTGATCAATTAAAAAAAATACATTTAAAGATGAGCTAAAATTACACTTTTAAACATCTGAAATCTATATGTATCACTATTTCTTATCTTTTTATTTTTTCTCACCTGTCACTATTCTGTTATTAACAGCACCATCTGCTCTGTGGCGTTTCTGAAACAAGATAAATAAAAACAATTGCATAAATATTTGTTCTAAATAATGAAGATTCCTACAATATTTGTTCCAAAACTGAAAATGGAGAGAAATTTAATTCATATAATTTACATAAAAAAATTAAAACCCACAAATTACTACTACTATTCCACAAAAAAGTCTATTCCTATTCCTCCCTAGTCTTTAAGCTATAGTCTACAGTGAAGCTGAACTATCATCCATAAGTGTGCAATGAAACAGTGTGTGTACATTTAAAAAAAAATCTTTTCTGACATATTGAGAATAAAAATTTTCAGAATAAAAATAGCTGCTAAATATTTGAAATATCTGCACGATTTGGATAAAGTTTTATTTTCACAGTGGTACATTTGTGGTCCCCAGGACTCCTAAAATATTTCCAGCCCAATCATAATGTAAAGCTTGCCATACTATTAATGGTGCAGGAAACGCTATACGACCATAAGTACATGCTTAGACTACAGAGACTCAGATCTGCCATCACATAATGCACCATTACATCTGGTTCTTTTTATTATGACTTTATTTAAAGAGGGTAGCTCAATTAGCTAAGAACTAATCTACCTTAAGGCCCAAATTCAAAGGATTTTACTTATTTTTGCTGCATCTCTGAAGCCACTGTATATACTGGGTTTGGAAAAAGGAAATAGAGTGGGCATTTCTAATCTCATCTGGAATACTATTCCGGAGCAAAGTTCCAGAGCATTGGAAACTTTTTTAAAATAATTCTTTATTTGGCTTGGGAATTTTGTAATGTTTGGTAGACATTGATCGCAGGTGGGGAGTATTTCCGGGTAGCCTGTACTTGAATAGTGATTGCAAATATTCAGGAGCACTATTACTTCTACTTAGTTTGTTATCAGTCATCAGAGAGCAAACAACATAGACCCTATTCTACCAGTGCATTATGCAAAAGCTGATCAGACACCATGTTGTTTATGGGAAACCTGACCTATATATATATGTAGGGTTACTACATAATGGTTATATGAATTGATAGGCTATAACATGTAATTGGGTCTTTGAAAAGATGGGGACAAAATCATCATCCTGATTTTGCAAAGACAGAATGAGATGACTTTGTACATTTTGTAATGAGTGACATGTTCTAATGGTTAAAATCAAGCTAAACTAAAATAAGTCCTGCAAATTTGTCTCATAAATAGCAGGGGTAAGAGAATCATCAAGATTAGTTTCGGATTAATATGAATTTGCTGTAACTGACAGAAACATATATGAGTTTTCTAATGCCCATTTCTGAACTCTAAGTGTATCTGAAACTCATGTTTAATAGTATACATATTTTACAGCAGATAAAAATTTGTTAACATATAATAATGAGTTAGTTACTAAGTCATTTCAATATGCTGTTAATTCTGATGCTAAAAAGGATGACAGACAATATGCTGCTCTGTAATACAACTACATCCAATTAGCATAACTTTTAGAAAGAGTAGCACCGCCCTTAACTCTGAAATTTTTACTTTTTCAAGAAGCTGGATATAAAGACAACTAAGTGGCCCCTTAGACCTAAACTGAATAGACATTTCATTATACTCTACTTCCATATTATATCATAAGTTTTCTTAAAATCCCCCCCAAAATGCTATTGCATGCTCTTTCTTTCCAAAATATTCTGTAGATGGTCAATTATGCTTTCTTGTTTCTAAATCCATTATAAAAATCTGATAGATCTGAACTCCATTATGGAACTGACAAACAGGATTTTTCTAGGGCTACTTAATAACATCAGGAAAATCTATATGACTGATCAATAATGATTTCTTTGAATGTCTGATTCATGCATTTCAAAATAATAGTCAAAGCAGAATTCAATCTGATTAGGCTTTGTCTAATATTGAAACATTCACACATGGCTATACAATAAAATGGAGTACAGCAGAACCCAGACAATCAAAACTCCAAATAATTGGAAGCATGTAACTGTCAAATCATTGATTACAAATATTGACGTGGATGGATGTGTGAACTGAAAATCTGGATGAATATTAAATGCTGTGTTGTATTTTTTGTTCAGAAAGTACAGAAAAAGATTGGACTGTTTTTCATAAACAATGAGATAAATAGAGGATATTTATATTGTTTGAGTAGATATAAGAAAATATTTCACAAGTTAGGTCGGATACATTGTAATGTCATGAGTGTCTTTGCCACTTGTGAAAATAGACTGTGTTCTATATCACGAGTTCCAAACAGACAATTTTTAGAAATTTTGATTCAACATATGCTACCAAATTTGTTTATTGCCAAACTGCTGACTGTTTTCAAATGAAAATGAAGAGATTTGAATTCTGTTTAACAATTCTCTTGTGTGGATTAATTCAGTAAACATTGTTCGCGTAGGGACATAAATAGAAATATAGAGATTTCGGAGTATAATATGTTTAAACAAAAGATTTTTATGACAGTGAATTAACTTGTACAATTTTGGTTCTTTATTTTGTTCATTTTTGCATTCAAACATCAATTTATGGCCTTGGCAACCCTGCGGTCTAGTATTTTAACAGACTGCACCCAAATTTTGATTGTTAAATTTTTTTACTTTTCAATCAACTTTCATCAGTGTTTAATTTGTCCATCTTTTTCAAATATGATTATGATTGTGTTGAAAGTTAGAATTCCTACATAAACAATTTTATTACAAATTTCAACTAAGAATTTTTTTTGTGTTGAAAGTTAGAATTGCTACATAAACAATTTTATTACAAATTCAACCAAGAATTTTTTTAAAAATGTTTCTTTGCTGTAGCATGTAAAAAGCACACTGTGTCGGTGACAGAATATTTGACAGTTCATGCATGTTCAGTCACATACTGTTCCAGGATTCATTTAGAAAGCTAATTTAGAAAGCTTATACTTGTCTGTCTTTTTTGAATTTCATTTCTAAGGTTCTTTTATGGCACCTCCTTACTGACTAATTAAATGTATACTGGAGGTTCTACAATCTTGACACATTCTGAAAGAAAGAAAAAAGAAAGAAAGAAAGAAAGAAAGAAAGAAAGAAAGAAAGAAAGAAAGAAAGAAAGAAAGAAAGAAAGAAAGAAAGAAAGAAAGAAAGAATGAAAAAAAAAAATAAAGGAACAAAGAAAAATGAAATATGCCTGAATACAGAAATACAGATCAGAATAACATGCACAAGGACAAATATATTTCCTGAATGGAAAAAATAGCTCCAAAAGTGACAATGACACATCGGTTACCTATGTACCCTTCAAAGAGAAAATCTATTAAATGTGAAGGTGAATTGCTTTGTTGTAGGTTCTCTTGTGCCCACCACTGTAAGGTAATTATTATTAATGTCAGTGGCAAACTAGTATAATCTGAGATTAGAAAAAGTAATATATATATATATATATATTACCTGCCATAATTACAAAAAATGAAAAACATACATTTAATTTTGCTGCAGTTAAAATTTCTGTCACAAATTGGCAGGTGGAATACTTTTGCTGCAGTTAAAATTTCTGTCACAAATTGGCAGGTGGATTAGTAGTCAGTACAAAAGTATAGATACAAAAGAAACTGATAAATAATTTATGCATATCACTCACGTCAACTAAACTACAGTAACGTTTGCGAATAGTTGTAAAGGTCACAAATGATGATTGTTGTATTATCCTCAACCTGCCATGGTTCGTTCCTTAATGAAAAATCACTGCAACATGATTTTAAGTTTAACAAAATTCCTCTACTCTAACATTTTTCAGTCATGTAACATCCATCAGTCACATCGATACATCACAGGTTTTTTAGTTGTTTTTTTTTTAAATGATATCTGGTGCCATTTATTTTCAATTTAGACTGGTCCTCTACGTATATAGTCAAAACAGAATCTAGGTCAAGTGGTTTCATAATCATGAAACCCATCTGTTTTCTTGGAAATATTTCATGTAAAATTCATGCAAAAATTACCATATTTATATACATCGTGAATTATTATTACATTTTCTTTTCAATATTTTTCAACAACAAAGATTTTTATTCCACTTATATTTAAATATTTTAGTGAAAAATTACATTCTATATAGTTGTCTATTTCGTTCATTGTTTCCTAACGTGGTAAAAGAAGTGAATGTTACAGTAACCAAGTTTTTGTGTTGCCACTGCCGCAACAAAAAAATTATGTCTTGGGTTTCATGCTAAAAAAAAAAAAAGGTTCAGTAAACAAATGTGAAAAGCAGCCTTAATTTGAACTTTTAAAACTCACTCCAGGGCCACAAACTTGAGACAAAAATGATATTAGTTAAACTTGACATTTTTATTGTGCTTTCTTTTATGTGGATTGTAGTTCATATTTAAATTATATTTCATCAAATATTGCTTAATCAGTACTTACTATCACTGTTGATGAAAGGTATTGACCCAGTTAATGTCACCTGGATCTCAAAACAAGCATGTTATAAGTCATGAGAAAACTGGAGAAAAAAACATAGATAAGCACAAAGTTTGATGATATAGCTTGAAATATCAGGATTGTAATCAACCATACGAGCCCCTGTGATAATGAATAAATGTAATACCAACATGAGCCTCTAACTGTAATCATTATTCTGTTTCTTGATCTGAACTTGGAAAACTTGTAGAGGGTACCCATCAACAGCTTTATTCTCCAACTGATATATTTCAATATTTCATTATGAAATATATAATAAATTTCAAAATCTTGTTATATAATATATAATTAAAGCTGTCAATGGGTAACCAAGTACTTTTGTCCATTGATAATAACCTTGGTAATAAATGGACAACCATGTACCTATTAAATTATTTTAAAAAACAACAGAAAACATGAAAGCAAATCATGTTTCCAAGTTCAGATCAAAGACCTCAGGAGTGAAAGAGACACAGAATAATGATTATAATTTGAGGCTTGTGTCGTGTGATGACCACTGGCTGCTTGTGTCATGTGATGACCACTGGCTGCTCACATTTATGTTAGACCTCCATCTAATTTCCTTTTTTTCTATTTATAATGACCGTACATAAACAGTTCCAAGAAAACATATGGGTTTCTTGAATGTGAAACCACTTATATTGCTAATAATTAAGCTGATACCTCTCTTATGGTTTGGAAACTATGAACCTACAACAAAGTAGTTCAGGTTTACAGTTAATACAATTTTCCTTTGATCAGGTATCAGGGTATCAATAAGATAGACTGGTACCCTGTAGAAGTTTTCTATAATTTTGACAGCTCTATATGTAATAGATCTTTACACTGTACCTAAAACACTACAAAACAATGGTTATATAAGGATTGAGTGGAGGAGTATACTATGTGGACTGAAGTGCACATAGTTCAGCTGTCTTTGAGTTTATGCTTGAAATTCAGGATAAAATACACAATTGCTGAATGTGGATAGCTCCTTGTTTTCATAATATTACCACATGGTAAAAAAAAATGTAAATAAAATCTAATATGTAAGCATATGAAACATGGTAAAATTTAAATGTACTTCTATAATTATGCTGATGCTAGTATGACCCTTTCTTCATATTGCCTTATACCTGGACACTGTATTCACTTCCGTGTACATGTCCAATGGACCGTTTCAAACATTACATACATACATAGTGTGCATGCAGATCTGGATCCAAAGGTATCAAAATCGTAAATATAACAAGTAGAGTGGACTCCTATTCACTGGTACATAGCAGTCTCTTATTATATGACATGAAAAAGAACAGTGATGCAAATGATAGTAGCTTTATGCTTGGGTATATTAAAAGGAAAATAGAAGAGCAAACACATGTTATAATATCAAGGTCAGTATTATATTGCAGTGCATTATAGTGAGAAACCACAATATATGGTGAACTGTATGCTGGCAGATCTGAATTAATCTTGTCCACATTTATATCTGTACTTTACATCAGAAAATATTAGAGATTCTGTCATGATTTTGCATGAGATGAGGATCTCCCTCCTTGTCACCAAAATGAGAAAAAAGTAAAAACATAAAGGGTGGAATAATCACCATAGTTCATTATTTACCTAACACTTAAATATCTGTTTCTCATTCTTCCTGCTCCACCCTGTTTGGTTTCTAATGAAATCAAAATCCTCTTAAGACGTCCTTTGTCCCTCATGCATAATCTTTAAACTGTCGACTGTTTTGGAAGGTAATCTGAGTCTTATCTTTGTACAAATAGTGTTCTGTGCTGAGAACCAACCTTCACAGTCATGTAAACAGATATATGCATCTAGCTTAACCAGCTTAAACAAGTTGGGAAACTGTTCTTCATGGGTTATTTTGTAAGATTTTCCACTTGTCTCATGGCTATGTCCAAAATGCATGTGATATGGTGACTTGGTGTGTCATATCAAAGTTGATGTCCTGAAATTCATATGCTAATTTCCATCATAAAGGGGCTATTTTTTACACAATCTGTGTGAATATTACACAACATACATATCATCTTGACACTATGTTGTAACCATCTGTACATGTAACAGCCAAGACTTCTGAACCTTTGCAATGAATTTTCTTTGGCAGTTCATCTAACCTGGTATCTCACATCATTTTTAAAATTATGATCCTCTGTTTGATGTGAAAATCCACTTTCTTCATCACTCCATTCACTTCGCATGTTTACACCAGCACTGACTTCAAGTTTGAAATGAATCAGTAATGTTCTGCTCAGCCATATTTGACTATAAACTTACTTTCCAGAAAAAGACCAAAATTCGCACAAAGTCATGCACATATGTGAGAAAAGGGCATAAATTGTAGAACCATTCTTGTACACTCTTCTGTTATAAATGATCAGCACGATTTCAAATTATCCTTTTATATTAACCTACATCTGCATAATTTGAAATGAACAGAGGTAATTGCATCAAACAAGTACAGTCAAACCCACTTATCTTGACCTCGTTTTTGTCGACAACCACATATGTGGATTGTTTTGGTCCGGTCCTGAAAAAATCCTTCTTCATTATAATATTTTTTGCCTGCTTATCTCCACTTCTGTTAAGTTGATAACCCTGTTAAGTCAGGCATAAGGTTCGGTCTGAAGTAACATGTGGACCCGCTTAATTTGATGAAATGCAACCTTTTAATGTCAATCTCACAGAAATTATACAAGAAATGGTCAGCAAAAGTTTTCAATTTTCACACACAATTTTAGTAAGTTATGGCGGTAGTAACATGTTTATTTAGCATTCTTTCTCTTTTCAGTTCCAAAGAGAAGCTTAATCAGTTAGTTTATTAAGAATATATCATGTTCACTACATAAAATATTCAAGGGTTTACAAAGACAAGAGTTTGCACAAATTACAGGGTAACTTTATTTTGCGAAAACGTAGAATTGTAGACATCAGCTACATGACAGCTATATATTTCCCTTTTGGTTCTTAAGGTACATTTCAGACCTGAATTATGTTCGGAAATACATGTATAAAAAAACAATGATCAAGGAGATTCAAGTAATTAAATTAATAATCAATGTGCAGGTGGAAAATTGCTGATTGCCGGAATATTCAAAAGTCATGAAATTGTTCCATATGCACGCAATATCATGACGATTTATTTCATAGCATTTTATGACAAAATAGCCATGTCAGCAATATTTTCAAAATGAAATATTAACATCATGATCTGCACTGCATTATATGATTTAGCAAATATGAAGTAACATCAGTCTCCTTTTGTTTAATCCAGTGCTGATTTGTAACAGACGATTCAAAAGCACTTATGTTTTCTTACAAATGCTTGGCACTGGTGACACTTGCCACAATTTCATTTTTAAATGCATTCAACCATTTCATGACACAGCATATATATTTACTTGTCAAAAAAAAAAACCAGAAGAAATTTATTACTATCACCCTATATATATATATATATATATATACACGCTTGGATATATGCATGGGAATGAATAATCTCTGGCAATTGGCTTCTATAAAATGGCAGTCAAGGCCCCATAATTTAGTTTTCAGGCTTGAGCTCTTCTTAATTTTGTTTTGTTTTCTTATTTGTAATATCTCTTCTTTCAGTCTTGCAGAAAAATTGTCTTCCATTGTCTTAATTTATTTTCAAAATTTCCATGAATACCTGTAAAAATGAACAATAGATGGCTGGAAAAAGAACCCCAAAACAATAAAAGAATCGACACACATAAAAGAATCCAAAGTCAGTTTCCAGGGCTGGTTTGCTTTGCAATAAAATAACATTTGTATTTGATATCCTGTTGGTAAGTTTAAAGAATGAGTTTACAGCTTGTTACTGTATGTTTATTCACCACCAGAGCATCTATTTGTTTGTCATCTGGAATCATAAATGATACACACTCTCATTGATGCCTGCAGGATAAGTAGTATACTTAACATCCACTTGCTTTAATAATACTCTTTGTAACCCATGCTAGTGAAATGATTGTCATTTGCACTTACAGTGAATGTACATGTACATGTATTTTCAGAAATATTGATCTTTATTTGCAAGATACTGTCATATATTAACCTGGATATAATGCAGTCTTGGTTATTTTGCAACCTAACACCATGCTATGTGTGATTGGCAGGTGCCTGAAAGCATTTGGTTGATGTTTCTCTCTCACTCTCTCATTAGTGATTTTCTTGGATCCATTTTTCAGTCATGATAACATATATAAACCTCTGACTACAGTCAAACATGATTTGTTTTTCAATGCATCATGAGTTATTTGGTATAAGTGATGCACACTATAGTATGAATATATATACTACATGTAATTTATGGAGTTCATATATTTTTTCTTTAATAAATTGCTCATGATGATAAAAAAGGAATAAATAATAACACCACCAGGTTAGTTTCTTTCATTTTATTATCAATTAAGTATTTTTGTATTTTATTGTAACATGCAATGGAAGGGGATTCCAGTTAAACACGGGAGCAAGAAACAGGAGTAATGGTCAAGGACATCTTAAAAATTAATTTTACCGGTTTTTATGAACCCAGATATCTCATGACCTGGTTATGTCTACAATTTTTTTATACATCCCCCGATGTAATCGAGATAACTGGGTTTGACTGTATCAAAACCTGTACAATTTAGAGTCTTATTGTTCAGTTTAAGTTAGTGGTTAAATGTAACTCTTCTTCTGCACTGGGTGCATTCTTATATATACTCACACACATAATTCTAAATGAATTTGAGGGATGTACACTCGTAAACACAGGCAGTATCTATGAAATATGATAGCAGCCACTCCTAATCATACTTACATAATCTTCTATGATTTCTTTGATGGCAGATACTGTCAAAATAAAGATGAGTGGTACTGCTGTTGTGTATCTTCCTGTAGGTGACACATGTGGGATTTGCTAAAAGAATATAATGCATAAACGAAACTGCAGTTTACAATTACTATCGAGTTAACTTCAGGAACCAAATTCTGTTTAGAAATCCAAAATTTCATCATATCAGAAACTACTGTTACAATCTCAGTGCTGGTATATGGTCAACCCCATATTTTATACCTGAAATTGTTTAAAATGAAAGAATATTATTTATTCAATTTTACAGTAGCTACAAGACATAAATTTAAAAACTATAAGATCTTCCTTCCTCACCGCAGGTATATCCTTGAACATAAGAATTGTAGGGAAAAAGTAATTATCTTTTAAAGTTATGAATCATATGGAAAAAGTAACTCTTTTTTAAAGGCATTCTTTTTTAAAAACATTAAACTAATTACACATGAATATTAAAACAAATGACTTTATTATATATATATAATTAAAAAATTAAACAATACCAACGCATAGAATGTGACCGGTTACGCTTTATTGCTTCATCAGACTGAATTCAAAAGGAATTCAATACCATTGTTTATGTCATTAAATATACTATGTTTCTAAGTGATAAATAACCAATAGGACATAAACAAGATGATGTCATACTTACATTTTTAATCTGTCTTATTCTTTAACGAATAATTGATATGTAAATATGTATGTGTGTATATATATATATATATATATATATATATATATAAAATATATGTGTGTGTGTATATATTATATATATATATATATATATATATATATATATATATATATATACACACACACACTTATAATTACACATATATTTCATATTTATTAATATTTAAAAACATAAATACACATAAAATTGGATCATAAAAATACATATATCTCTGTTGTAAACAATTTGATAAAAAGAGATAAACAGTTTAATTCATATTTTATATATGAATTTTATTTATACACACACACACATGTATATATACACACATAAAATCACTGTTGACCATCTGACTACACTACATAGTGAAAGGATTTTAATTCTTACCTGTAGTAAGGCGATGAAAAGAAAGAAGATATTGGCATACTTTCTAAACTGCTCAAAGAGAAACTTTGGAAGGAAGGTTATAATGCTGTATTTGGCAGTGCTGGAACAATAAGAGAAAAGCTATAAATAGCTATACTATACAAAATTATAAGGTATCCATTAAATAAAGGTTTCTTCATGAAACTAACTGTAAGATTTGTCACTGAACATATTATATATGATATAGAGAATGCTAGCCAATGTCCACATAGTCAAACAGAAAAGTAAGATAATTTTGATAGGAATTCATTTAAAGCTTATCAAGGAACAAACCATTTTCACAACATGCATTTTTGGTGTTTTCCCCTTGTCAGTTACATGTATATCATTACATGTATATCAAATATCAGGTCACTGACATCTTCTATCATGATATAAAATTGCGAAAGATCCTCAAGTTTAGAATAGCAACTTAAAATTATAACTAATGAATACTGCTTTGATAAAATATTTATTTTTGGAATAAAACATTACACTGAATGTGGGTTTCATCCAAAATGGTAAGCATGGGAAACAAAACATTAGTGGAAAAAGTTAATTTTTTAATGAATTTTGCAATCCAGTTGAATAATTAACAAAAATGGAGAGATTAAAAACAACACAGCATTCTTCCTGAGAAAATATGTTCATTCTTTTTTTTCTTAAATTTGTCTGCACCCTGCAATATCATAAGGAGTTTTGTTTAATTTGCAAGTTTTGTTCAATTTACATTCCCTACCTAGCAATATTTTATTGAAAACATGACAAGATAATTTCTTAAGTTCAATTTGGCTAACATCAAGAATTTATATTAGGACAGTATGCTTTCAGGGCAGTATACAAATTCCTAGAAGCAATCATGTTACATAATCTGAAATAATCTGTTACTGCTCTGGAGAAAGTAAAATGATACAATAATTGTTTAGCAGTGGTCCTCATGTGTCCTCACAAATAAGCACTTGATATCCAAAAATATAATCTACCAGTAGTTGCATTTTCAGGCAAATAGATAATGCTATGGTGGGTCAGTGCCATTGTTTAAACTATAAATTTCTGAAATTGGAAAAATTGAATAAAGCAAAATATCCTTTAATCAATATAATTAAGCAGTCATTAATCTGAATGATTACAGTAGTCCCCCTCTTGAACGGCCGCCCTCACCAGCTGCCACCTGCTCCTTATGGCCAGAATCTGAAGGCACCGATGAATTTGTGTTCAAAATTACCCCTCACGAAAGGCCACCCGGATAACGCGACCAGCGGACAGCATATTTTTGCAAAAACATAAAATTTACCCCTCACAATCGGCCGAATTTTATTTTGCAATATGTATCTAGAACAATTTTTTTTTCTAATTGTGTTAAGTAATCCGATTTCTGTTTCCCAATGTCAGATTTTCGTTCTTAAAAAAGTGTTCTACAGGTACCACTAAGGTTAATATTATATAAGGTAGGTCCAGGTTAATATTATATCCTTTACACCTCACGAGAAGCCACATTTATTCCTTAAAGCCGAGAAAGACTCATATTTTATTCCTTACATAAAGGTAATCTGTATATCCTTACTGCGTGTGATCATAAGATGTCTGGTTTATCCACTGATAATTGTTAAGATTACACTTAGTAATAGTAGTAATATCAGAGAAGTGGCAATATTGATGGACAAGACCAAAGCCCGTGCGGAAAATGGTTTGATAGCCTTTATGGCTTTACTTGGCAAGATGTTGAACTTACATAATTAATGGCTATTACTCCACAATTGTAAAGTTTAACGGCCGCGATCCACAAATTGGTGTACTTATCCGAGCCGTTTTTCGTTTTTTGCACTTAGAGTAAAAAAAAAAAAAAAAGATAAAAACAATAGGGTACCAGACTGCGACTAATGAATCACGTGACAATCGCTGCCTTTAAAAATATACATCATTTTTAAATGCAGAAAAAAATTGTTTTATCAGTCTTGTAGTTGCAACATTGATGATTATAACTGGATGTAATGTCAAAATCACATGGTCAGCATGGCTAAAAAGAGAAACAGGGTACTAGACAAAGACCGAAAAATCACATGACAACACAACTTGTCGCTTCTTTACGAAGAAAGAATTTCGTCCGCTCAACAAATGTGTCATCTGCATAGTTAAATCGCATACAGTTAGCAACATCGGAATAACTCATTACCAAACATTAACATGTCATCACGTAAACGAAGATGATTATTTCAGAAAACGTCGGTTATTATAGTCTACGATATCGGGAGAGGTGGGGAGGGAGACTGGTCAAACAAATTTAGGTAGAAAAGACTCGAATAAAACAATTTTATGTTGAAAAGACTCGAATAAATAATATCTTAACCAATAAGTTATTTAACAGCAGTGGGAAAATGGAGCAAATGGAAAGAGAATTGCGTATGTACCAAGATTCAAATGTTTTTGAATGGTTCTGCAATGTGCATGACAACACCCGCTCACATATCACGCTTACACCAAGTATAAGAACTATTAATTCATATTCAGTTGAAATAAGTCAACTATTATAGCACAAGAACCGTTCAATATTTAATGTTGCTTTTAAACGAAGATATTAAATGCTTTGAAAAATGAAGCTTTCTTACTACGTACATATACTTCTCACAAAAAATTTAGCCCCTCTCTGGAAAGGCCACCCGCCCTATAAGGCCACTTTCCCGGTGCAGAAGGGGTGGCCGTATAAGAGGGGGAATACTGTACTTTAATTGCTACCTAACAACCTATACATACAAATGTTCTGTTCTGTTCTTACATCTCTTTAAGACAATTCATAAACATATTCTTCTGTTCTAATGCACTTTAATACTTACACAATCTGTTATTTTAAGATCCATTTTAATTTAGTTAATTATTTTTTCTGATTTTATTGTTGTTTTTGTTCTTTCAACCATTTAAAAAATTTGATTTGTTTTTCATTTTTATTGATAATAATACATAATCATAAAACATTAGTAATTATTTTCTTCCAAATTCAACTAATGTTAACAGAAAATACAATAGCATGGCTGTGCAGAAATGCTGGGTATAAAACATTCCAGTTATGAAATGATGTATGGCACCCTGATGGACTCCCCACCCCATGATGCCTGAATTTGTGACATCTCATTTAAACATTCCTTTTAAAAGTGTTTGGTATAAAAGGTTATGTGAACTTATAGTCTATATATGAGTCCAGGCCCTTCAATCTTTATATCATTTCTGCAACATAAAGAGGTACATCCCCTCACCCCAGAGATACCATCTCCAGTCCTCTAAGGTATGAGATATAGCTTCTAGATAACTCAAATGGGGAAGACTCTATCTGATGTGGAGCAGCCTCGGAAATATTTTCCCTCTCACAAAGACAGCAGAAGTCATGAAGCCACATCTTATAAAGCTGTCAAAAATTTTGAAAGGTGATCTGCTGTGACATGGCTATAGGTCTTATCAGTCTGCATTGAGCCCCTTAGGATAAAAGACCTCTCTTGAGATAAAAAGTGAAGAATGCTGAATCTGATCTTCATCACATGGCCTGGGGGCCCAGAGTGGTCTAAAGTGCTGACCATTAGGGATGACTGCCATCTCACCTCTGTCTGCACGAGTTTTGAGTCCAGGCTCGGCTAACATGGGTAAGTGAGAAAGCCTGTAAGTAGCATCTCTTGGGTCAGTGGTTCTTCCCGGGGTTTTCCAGGGTTCTTCCTCCACCATTAATACTGGCCACCAAATACAGCCTATCTTGTGCTGAACAATGGCATTAATCCCTATAACAATAACAACATCACAAGGCCTGGATAATGTCAGAGAACACTTCCAGATATGAATGTGTAGCTATGTATAGAAAGCCAAGATGCATAACAACTTCATTTGAGCTGGAGTTATTTCTCTATATGCTGAACGAATAACCCACTCAATCCAGGAATAAAGGTCCATTTTGATTTACCTTTCTGTTCCTGTACAGAGGTAAAAAAAGTGTGATCTCCCATGATACAATGGTTCTGTCATTTTTAAGATTCATACTCTTACCAGATGGGAACCTGTTCTTGGCAAGGAAAGAGGGTATAGTCATGAATGAATGTGACCCATATTGCTGAAAATGCACAAAATTTGTGTCTACTGATAAGGCATATATTTCACTGATTTTTCCTGCCATAGCTAATGCAAATGAGGCAGCATGTCTTAAATGAAATGTGAGTCAATGATGCCCTTGCAAGTGGGGGGCATCATGCTGACTGCCAAAGTAATGAGGAGGCAGGACTTGTATGATACATGAACTAATTAAGCTCTTGAGAGCGGTTCAATTTGTGTTCAGTCAGGTTAATCTGCATCTGCATGAAAAGTCCACTTGGGCAAGAGTTCTGTGCCTTTGGACAGTTGAAATCCATACAAACAGAAGATCAGATGGGTCTTTGATTCATGCAATATCCTCTCATGTATGATAGCACATTGCACTGGTAACAGTGGAAAGTAAGTTTAACTGTAATGGATGCTAGCTGTTCTCAAAAGAAAAATAAAAAGGTTATCTAGTGTGGTATGGATGTCTCCACTGGAATAAAATACTATGGTGTGAACCACTGAGATTATCTTTCATGGCCTTCCTATACTGACCCGATTGGTCCTGTATTCCCTATTTTAGCACAGTAACCAAGATAAAGATACACTGAGATACTTTGCTTCCTGTATCACATTCAGAATCCAATCTTCTGTATGAGGAGGTTTCCGTGATACGAGTCCAAAGTGCCTTTGTGATGTAACCTCAAATAGTTGCCAACTGAGAAAGTTGGTTAAATTGTCAAGTTTTTGTCTCCATTTGGACCATATAACTATTGTTATGAGAGCCCAAAAGTGACCAAGGACAGAGATGTCCACTGCCATAATTAGCAAAACATGGTTGGCAAATGAAATTCTCTTGCAGACGGAGTGCTCCAAAGAGACATAGAACTTACTACTGCCTGACTTCAAATCTCTTTCTTTAGGGTGTACATTATTCTTACCTGAACATAAGGTCCAGACCTAGTCAACAGAATCTTGAAAGGATGTGAGGTCTTGCTGACATGAGATTGAAAATATAAAACATATAAAACAATGAAATGAAACATCAATATAGTTTTCAAATGAATTCACAATACTTCTTGTAGGAAGCCTCAATGATGGCCTGTATAGGTAAGTTCAATGCACCTGTGTCTAACACTGGTTGGGTACATAGCTTTACCATATTATGTTTTACCTGGAAATTAGTGATAGCAGACAATAAAGCAATGAAGTGTCCAGGTATAAATATAATTTACAAAACTACCTGTAGGAGGCCTTAAGGACAGTCTGTACAAGTGAAATCACTGAAGCCTAGAATTTAGATGCTAAGAATGCCTAGGTATAAAAAACTTGCATGTATGTACCAGTTTGTAGTGGAAATACAATTATATTTAAAGTTTTCTGTAGAAACTTACATACAGATAAAAACATAATTACAGCCAGAACATAATCTTAAGTCCCATAGGCTACATGTGTAAGTACCTAAATGTGTGATGTCAAAGGATGAGAAAAAGTTGGAAATATAGATTGAGTATACTTTTCTTAAAAGTGATAAACTCCTCCAACTAGTAATGTTAGATATTTTAAACAGATTCTTGGTTTTGCAAGGCTTCTTGTGACAAAAGCATGCTTCTTGGCATTAGCAGAAGTAGTAACATATATTCTTGGTATTTGGCTCCAATCCCTGTGTCAAGGGTGATTACTCTGCCTGACTGCCACCTAGTTGGGCACAATACTTTAACCTATTAGCCAAAAGTTTTCATCCTAGGAGGGCTGGATTTGCAAGGTTGTAGTAGTAGTAGTTCTCCTAAGGTATTATGATTGGGTAATGTATTAAAAGAGGAAAGAAAAAACTGGAAAATAAACTGTTTATTGTCATTGAACCATGTGATACAAAGAATATTTTTAGTTAGTACATCTCTTATGATGGTACATAAATGTACATAGTTTCGTAAATTTATTTTGCATGGCTCAATAAATGTACCAAGTTTCATTAATATAAATTGCATGGCACAAAAACGGATCATACAATAATTACAAACATGAGATGGATGGATAAGAGAGAAAAATGTAAATACTGATCTCTGATCATGACATTGAAGATATGACTCCAAACAGGTAGACAACAGGTCCTTAGCTAATGGCACATAAAAGAACCAATTTTAATCAATTTATTCTAAAAGAAAAGAAAGACTGAAGGAATGACAGAGAGTAAATATACAAATAAACAAGTGGATGGATGGAAATGCAAATGTCCCATGCTTTAGGACGAGGACAAAAAATTATTTTTCTAATATTTTTGTATCTGTATGATATTTCTCACCTGATTTTATTTGAACAATATTTGATTGGTTGTGGAGCGTTGATAAGGATGATACGAGAGTTCTGGGGCTGAACCTCTTCTGTAGTCTCTGATTCAACGGCATTTTGCATTTGGTGGTATTCTGAAAAAGGATGGAGAGATCACTAAATTACTAATGCACAAGTCAAAATGAGTCACATAGACCAATAATTGTTTAAAAAACAAGAGTTTCATAAGTTCTTAAAATGAAACAGAATCAAATTAAGATATTCCGGCCCAGCTCTTCTAAGTCCAGTTGTCCAAATAATAAGACTAACAAACTGTAAAGAACTGTAACAAGCAAAAAATCTGATATGTCACTCCCAAAATTTGTATCACAGACCAAGTTCTGATTTTTTCAACAGTGGTTGAGTGCAAGCCAGGTCCAGAATTTAACCATTTGATTCAACAAATGCATGGATAAATGAGCTGCATCATTATCCAGAGTTAAACTGACATACAAATGCTTGCAAAGACATCCAACTTACACTGATAAGGTCAGAATGAATTGAATTTCCAGCATTCCAGTCAACCCTTAGAGGAGTTATATCCCCTACATACATGTACCAGTTCTCCTAATTGTATTGTCCTGTAAAATTCTTTTGATCTGTTGAAGGCCTTGCAGAGAAAACTTATGTCACCTTTTTGTGATGTTAATGGCTTAAGTTTATATCATACCAATGTTTATTTAATAAGACAATATGTTTGCTCCATGTGCTAAAAAGAATGTTATATATATACTCATTTTATAGAAGGGAGTGGCTTGGTTGGTACAGTGTTAGACTTGTAATCCATGAACTGCAGGTCTGATACCTGCCATAACCATAATTATGTGATGACAGACATGGGTCTGTGCAGTCTGCGACTTAAGTTGACTTTTTATCATGTATATTGACTTATTATCATGTACATATGGGAATCAAATATTTCATACAATTTATTAATAACCTCACCTATTTCACAAAAAACAATACTGTGCAATCCAAAAAAGCTTTTTTATTTAAAAAAAGAACCAATTTCTGATCTTTATGAATTTTGAACCAAGCAAAAGAGCAAGAGGTCTTATTCACCCAACAGTTTGATTATGGCAATGAATTTTTGTTACACAAACATTACACAAGGAAAGTCCGTAAAGAAGTGATTAGATTAAATATTCCAAACCATATATGTAAATCAATACTGTATGAGTATCCACACATCCTGATAGGATGAGGGTAACAAAAAGACTATAAAACAATCAATTAGTACATCACTCCCTCACTATAATGCCATTCATTATGATACAGTTCCTGTTATATGGTGGGCATGATCATGGATCCCATTTCATTAAGTGGTTGTAAAATGTATCATGCTCTAAAGTAGTATACAGCCTGGATCCCATGGACAGTGCTATAATGATGGACTACTATATACAATGATGTCAGCAGGACAAATAGCAACATAAATATGTTCATGCTCTTTATTTTCAAATAATCCTTTATTTGCAGTATTTTTCTCTAAGAATCAGCAAGACATTTAAATAACCATATATTGCATGGAACATAATTTCATAATTAATGATGTGGGAAGTGACATACATTTACATGTACTATGATTATTTTATTTTATAATGAAACTCAGGACTTTAACTGAGGAATCATCTTGCATAAATGTTCAAACTGTCGCAAAATAATCCTCACAGATGAAGCATAATGCTTGTAGTCAATTAATAGACATCACTAGCATAATAATTTGAACAAAAATAGACATTCTTCTGACAGCTTTATTCAAGTACAATTCTATGCTGATTAAGTATAAAAAATCCTTGGTGGGTTTTACTATTTGCATGCATGGGGGAAGCAACAGCTCAATCACTTGGTAGTTGTACATGTAGATAGATGGCTTCTGATCTGACCTTGTCAGCCTGGAGGTGAAGATTATGCTCAATGCATCCTGCTGCATGTCTTAAGAGACAAATGTTTGTATGGGATGATGTTTCAGCTGAGGTCTCCATGAATTTTTCAACTGTTTATACAGAAAAAGTTTAATCAATTATTTGAGGGTTTTTTAGTTTATCTTTATCAGAATGCTTGCTTAGACATTCTGCAACATCTGTACATGCAAATCTTTTGTCTCATGGTATATATTTAATTTTTTATTCCAGGGATTTGTGATTCAATCAAGTCTTTTGCATTTACCATTTTTTCTACAGAGATATTCCTTGACTCTAAATAGTCAGTTCTGTGATGATGTACTGTAAATCATCACCCATCAACACACAAAATGTAAGGTCCTACACAAACCACTGGATATGCATGGGTTGCCTATCATGGTGTTTTTGGGGTAAGGCACATTATTCCAACTGCCTACTCAAATTACCTCAGCATTAAATAACTTACTTGTGTGGTTGTGCTGTAAACCTACTTAAACCTGCAACTAAGACTACAAAGCATTTCTGACAGAATATCACTTAAAGCTGGGGAGTAATGAAATAACCAGGCATACATATGTCAATACCATTTCTGGAAATCAATACATAGAGAGACAACTAAATGATCCCTTACCTTCCGAGTACCTAATCATAAAGTGTTGAAAGAGGGCAGGGTGAAGCAGCTGAATTCTAGTACTGCAGTTGCTAAGAAATAATAGTCTTAATGTGTGATTATGGATAATCAATGAAATGATGGAAACTATGTTTAATACAAGTCAGTACAATAACCTTGATGTCTCCAACATCCACCATACAAACTGAACCAAATATATACCATGCTGTGTGTTCTACTGCGTTGACAAAAATGCAGAACAAGCACAAAATACTGCTGGATATAATGGGGGAAGAACTCTGTACTACTATATGCACTGGCCATACATATTTAAGGCTATTAATTGACTATGAACAAAGCTTGCAAGCTAAGTATATTCTATGAATGTTTACATAAGTTTAATGTTCCTTATATAGTTTAAATTCAATGATAAGGAGGGTATAATTTGTGAGTTCAGTTAAACTGAATGAAAGATAAAAATGAATACCACTGGGGGTGGCGTGCAGGAGTTTCTGACTGTAAGTACTAATCAGATCTAAATCACCATGTACTCTCTTGTTTTTGTGATACTGGTTCAACTAAACTTTACATTTAAATCCATTTATTTTAATTCTAACCAAGTAACAAACAGATTCAAACATACGAAAATGGGTGAAACAATTTTCTCGTCACAGTGCCAAAACATACCCTGGTTGAAAATAATACTACTTTGCTCTATCACACTTTTTTGCTTGTGGTTCAAGGTTGTGAAGAAAATAACAATCAATTTGAAAAATAAAAGATGGAAACATTCAGTTTTGCTTCAAATCATATTTACCCCAGTAAGACACTATTAGAGACCTAAATCTGCTATTGTACAAACTGTAATTAGATTAAGGTCAAACTTAAATTATAAAAAGAGTATAAAGTTTTGGTCGATGATAATGGATCTTCGTCAATGTTGGGTTCAATTTCAAGCAAACAATATTGCCAGAGCATTATGCAATATCAGATCAATGTGAAATGTTATTTGCTTAAAATTATGTTGAACTCACAGCACTGAATATTAGAGCTGGATTTACTGCTGAATTGCAAATACAATATGCATATGTTCCAGCACTATGCTGGTTACAGTTTTTACCTTTTCCTTTTATCCTGGTAAGCATGACCACATCTGGTACATCCATGGCTCATTAGTCCTTGCTAATGGTGGCTTTTTGTAAATCAGTGTATCAGTCTATTTCAGCTGCAGAAACACTGATTATCACTTTCAGAATCCATATCTTTGCATTCTGGGAAATTTATTCTTTTGTTTTAATAATAAATTTAAAGAGTCCATACAAACAGGAATTGGGCATGCTGTGATGCCAATATATTGAATACACAAATAATTCCTAAAGTGAATGCATACATCACAGTCCAATGCTTCCAGAAAATGAAAAACAGAAAATATTCAATACATCTCCAATTCAAAACAATATGTACACAAACAAGCCAACTTCATGAATCAGAGAGACAGTGTGTAGTAACTGACTACAGCAATTCTATCAAAATATGTTAGTTGTTATGCATAATTGCAAGATCCTGTTTTGACTCAACATGTATCTTTTATCCTTAAAAGGTATACTGTAGTATATAAAATCTGTTGTATTCTAATCAGTATATAGGATATTTAAACTGGAATCTGCATGTGTCCTCTCAAGCTGAGAAAAAAGGCTCTGAGACAATACACATATCACAACATATATATATATATATATATATATATATATATATATATATATATATATATATATATATATATATATATATGTGTGTGTGTGTGTATGTATATTGGAAATGAACAAATTCCTCTCATACAAAATCACCTGATATAAAGCTAACACTACATTACATAGGCAGGTAAAACAACAGTTACAATCAGTCTAACAATGTTCAGAATGTCAATTTTGTCAGCTGTTTCTCTGTTACTACATAATTCTGCAGTCATGAAATCAATGATGGGTTGATTTCTAATATACAGACCACATCTTTAAACTGAAAGAAATGATCTATGGTTCATATCCAAATTTCTGTTGAAGATCTCTACAAATAATGAATTTTATATCCACAGACTATCAGTCTCCTTTGCAAAAAAACTGAAGATAAATCCATATCCAATCAACTTACCAATTACTGGCAGTAAAATCAACATCAGCTTTAGTTGCCATAAATAGAATTAATGTTCCATTTATCAGTTAAAGCACATCCACAATTAACTAAGTACTGATGGAAACAAAATTCATGAATGCTTTAAATGCCAGCCAAGAACATTTTATGACCCACAAAGAAAATAACTAGCAATAAATACTCCCATTTTATTGTGGGTTACCTCCCCTTGAATGCTGTAAATTTGATGGCAAAATGCAACCTGCTAAAAACTAAACTGTTTGATATATTTATAACATTTAAATTTAATTATATTTACTGATGTTTTGTGCTCATGTCCTCTTTGTGCTGAATCTGAAGGAATGAGAAAAAAGCTACTATACCATGCTTTTAGTGATGGAACACAAAATCAATGATAATGCAAAGTAATACATAAGCAGACATCATAATATACTTAATGACATTAAAATATGTGTATGAACTACCACATTTAAGCTTGTTCCTTTCTATTTATTTGTGATATGATTTCACTGCATAAATTGGAACAATAGTAGTAACCAGCTATGATTATTGTTGTAACTACTCACAATAGTAGGAACCAGCTATGATTATTGTTTACTACTCCAAGAAGACTATGAACTAAATATAAGTCATCCAGGGGTCAAAAAAATCATTATAACTATCAGAGTAAAAGTTCATGCCACTGGTAAATCATTCAACATACTATGTGGTGGGTAGGCTGTGTGGTGGGTAGGCTGGTTTCTTTTACAACACTTTTAATACATTGATGGCAATATCACACCAAAGAAATGACAGTTTGTAGATGGTTTGGTTTTCAGATATACATTTAACTCAATAATGGTTACATCATCACAAGGAAATGAGAAAGGTACTTAGTTCTATTTCCTTGGTATGAGATAGTCCATAATGTGTTCTGATGGGCATAAAAAACCAATCCATCAATCCATTAGTGAAGTATTTACTATGACTTTGTTTTCCATTTTAAAATATTTCACATGAAACAAACTAATTAAAGATTGTATCAGTGTTTTATGAACATGTTTCATGATTTAATAAACCTAAAGATGGAATGGAACAAGGATGATTTGAGTCTAAACTATATGTATATTTCACAAGGATCATTTCAGCCCAGACAGTGTATATATTCCACAAAGATTTCATTCCAGCTTGTTTATATATATATATATATATATATATATATATATATATATATATATATATATATATATATATATATAAAGAATACAAATCATATGGCGAATAACAACCCTCTCAAGCGTACTGGATCCACCAAGGGATCACGTCTGTCAGGGATTAATTAAAATAGATGCAATAAACTGACGACGAACAGTACGAAACTAGTAACTAACTAGCCTAAGCGCTTTCGACTCTTAATGAGTCTTTTGTCGTAACTATGTTTTGTATTTGCCTTTGAAAAAGACTCATTAAGAGTCGAAAGTGCTTAGGCTAGTTAGTTACTAGTTTCGTACTGTTCGTCGTCAGTTTATTGCATCTATATATATATATATATATATATATATATATATATATATATATATATATATATATATATATATACCACAAAGACCATTTCAGTCTAGACTGTATGCATATTTCACAAGGATCATTTCAGTCCAGCCTGTATATATATTCCACAAGGGATCATTTCAGACCAGATTGATTTGCATATTCTACATAATCTGCAAATTAATGTTGTGGAAAAAATATTTCCAATTGACATTTTGTTGGAATTCAAATCAATTTTCATGAATGACCCACAGTATATGAATAAATAGAACCTCATGAAATTTACTCAGTTTCTGAGTACTATTTTGTCATCTCTCAGCCTCATACACTGAATGTTCAACATGTACAATATGAATACATTTAATAAAAAGACAAATAAATTCCAAATTTCATTTCAAATGAGACAATATGCTAATTCTGAATTAATATACTCGAAAATCAACTAAACATCCATCAAATTCTTTTTAATCAAGACTTTTCTCCCTCTGATGACTAGAACAAAGCTCAAAATGCAGCAAAATCATTGAAACATTAAAAATACATTACTTCTATCCAATAAAGATTGAACTGCACATGTAACAGTACTGATTTATACTTGAAAGAAGTCAGCAGTAGCTGACTGTCTTAATCTCTTTTGATGCAAATTACCTGATGTTCAGCATGGTGTAAGATAAATGATACATTATACTTGAGGCAACATATGTTGGCCACAGATTTTCTAACCTTATGTTGCACTGAAAAGCCCAAGTATTGTTCAAACATCTCACAAGAGAATTGGCACCATCTCAGCAATTGATAATGAAAGGTATGTATCTTAATTTAATTTACCATGTACAGTTGTAATTATAATGTATCATCATCAGAAACATAGTATATACAAACAGTCCTTCCAAGGAATTTATGCTCTACTAGCCATAAAGAATTTCCAGGAATTTAAGAACCATATGCTCCTTGTCTGAATTTGGAACCATATATAAAAGTTGTCCGTGAATGATATGATCTTCATTTAGAACAAAGTAGACATTGTTAAAAGTCTTTCGGTACCAAGTCCATTTAGGTGGAATAGTGACATTATCTCCAAAATGACTTTCATGGCAGCCATACTGAATGTATGACTGCTACCAGTTCATTTAGGATCAATTAGTTATAATAAGTCTTTTAATGAAAAGCCCATGTTCATATGACATTCTATTTGGAAGATGGAACAATGATAATAATGTTAAGATCGACACTATGATGGCCATACTGTGGGTCATTTCCACAATTTTCATTTAGGAAATGCACAACAACATAAGAACTTTTTATATGAAAGTTACATGACAGAACTACTTCCATTTAGAAGGAGTAATGACAGGATGATTTTCAAAATGGCTAACACGGTGACTATACTGGATATCACCAATTTTATTTAAGAAGTTCTTTGACAAAAGCACAATGTTGATATTACCAGCTATTTAGTAGTAAAAGTAGCAATATCAATATTTTTAAGATGGCCATTGTTGCCACCATATTGGAGGTCACACAAACAACATTTTCCTTTTCAACCAACTAAATATCATATGATGTATTTCAGTGAATACCATTCCTTCCTGAAGGTTGTGATAAGATTTTCTAGATGGTCTAACTGTGGCAGCACCATATTCATGTCATACCCTCAAGGCATCAGATGAAGTCTTTCAGCAAAAGTCACAAGTTGATATGAACATAAATTCATGTAGAGTAGCAAAAACGAGATTTTATTTTACATTTTATTGTTCATTGGATCAGCATGATTATTTTACTTAGGACCAATCAGACATCATAAAAGACTTTAGACGATATCCCATATTGTTATGACCATCCATTCAGAAAGAGCAGCTTTAACATAATTTTCAAGATGGCCAATGTGGCTGTTATATTGTAAGTCTGACAGCACCATTTTCATTTAAGATCAACTAGACTATCGAATTAATGTGTGTTTAAAGATCCATCACAATCTTCAAATTAGCAAACTTATTTATGCAACATATATGATGGCTGTTGCATAACATAAATTACCCCTGAAATTAAACAAATCTTGTCCAACTTTAAAATCAAGCCAATTTATAAAAATATCTAATGTACTAGATTCAAAAACAGTTTAGCCTGTTACAGCTGTACAGCTTGCAAATTTAATTTATGTCTGGTGCCCGAAGGTCTGTTTTAAGATTTTGTTTGGGTGTGCAAATTATTCTTTGAAATAATATCCATTCAGACATAAATCAAGATAAACATAATTTCTGTATCCTTCTGATTTTGAGAACCTTTATACCATCTAAGAATTTATTCTCTTGACCTTATGAAATTGTCTTTTTTGTACCCTTAATCAATCACCTTTCTCTACTGTCCAAATCTAACCTTTCTAACCATGTTAGATGTCTGGGCAGTTATTTTGGGGTGGAACACCATCATAATTGTCCAAATATTTAATATGGGGTGGAAAATGTCAGAGAAAACTTGTATTATGTATGCCCAGGCAATCACTTATTGTGTTCAATGCATACATCCTCTGGTAAATAATATGCAGTCTGCTAAATTTTTACTTACAATGTCACAAGTCACAGGCTGTAATTTGCTAGCTTCTTTATCACCTTTGGCTCCATATGATTTCCTCATTTTTTCATATTCACACATAAAAAAACTTACTTATAAAAAACAGTGCAACAATCTGTACACATCAATGAAAGTGCCCATTTTATCTAAGTAACTGTGCTTGGATGAAAAACTTGGTCCTTTCAAACAGCATCAAAAATGGTCATGCTGGGTCACCATGGCAAGAAACATTTACTTGCACTTGTCATGACTAGTTAAAAAGGTTTGTTTATCAGATATAAGGAAATCTCTGCACAAATAGCCATGGGTGACAGTTGTTGTTGATGTTGTTGTGGGGCTTAACACCATTTTTCAGCACATGATAGGCTATACATGGCGGCCAGTATTAATGGTGGAGGTAGAAACTGAAAAATCACCGGAAAGAACCACCGACCCACGAGAAGCTACTGGCAAGCTTTCTAACATATCCACATTCACTGAGGTGAGATGGCAGTGATTCGTAATGGACATCATTGCTTTAGACCACTCAGGGCCCCATGGGTGACAGAGAAGCAGAGTGAATTACTTCCCGTGGCTTGTGATGATGACAGGAAGGGTGATGAATAATTTTAAATTATCATAAAATGAAAAATGACAAGAAGTTGTAGCTGGGAGTAAATATTATCAAGCACAATGTAAACAGGATTTTGTAATTGCTTTATGACTAGCTAAAAGCAGCATATTTATCAGAAGGATTCTGATGTCAATACTCTTCATTGCCTTTTTCTCATATATCCACTGATAAAAAAAATACCTCTTGGATATCTGCCATTTGTAAAGTTTGCTGCAAATCACAAACTTGTATAAATCTTGGCAATATAGACAGAACAATAATTTTCACAATGTCTATGCAAATGTTTAAATCAAAATATCTACATGATTTCAATACTAATAACAACTCAGACAGTTTAAAAGTTTTGTAATGGTGTTGATAGATAAAAAAGTATGGGGTTATTTAAATCTATACCATAATGCTGTCTGTTTGCACAATCTATCCATGACAAATCAGAATTGAGATTTTCTAGAAAACACATTCATATGCTACTCTAACTTTGTGCCACCAACCCCCAAAATGTGCTCTAGCACATTCATGATCATGTACAAGGACATCAAAGTGATTGTCATGTTCAGCTTTGATCAAGATTGTCTTGTCAAAATTTACAAAATGTCACTGATCCCTAAAATATTCATCAATGCAATAATCACTCATCAATGAAGCAACAGAGGTGCATGGCCACCCACCTCATGCACGGAATTATGTCACAAAAAGTTAAAGGACCTTTTTTATACTATGCAGAGGTTGAATCATGAATGCCAATGAAATAGTATGTTCTCAAATTCAATTGAGTCATCTCTCTTTTCACATATGAAACCAAAAATCAGCATAAAAAATATGATGTGATTTGGAAATTTTAATGTAGCTTTAAAAACTTGTCAGTCATATTACTATAATGTCTGCAGTTAGCAGTTTATACTGATGTCTAGCACTGGGACATTATGCCGCAGACATGTAGCATGATGTCCCACCCAGTCACATTATCCTGACACCAGTCCAAACACTAATGCTGAGTGCCAATCGAGGCAGATGTTAATAACATTTTTTTAAATAAGTCTTTGATATAATTTGACCGGTCATTAAACTCATGACCTCCTGCATCAGAGGTGGACACACCAACCACTAGGCCACTGGAGTGGTTCATAACAAATTGTATTTCAACCTTCCCACTCTTCCAGATATCTCTGAATATATTCCATAAATGTGAAGCTTCGACACCCTTACTTCTTGTGAAGCAGATCCATAACTGAATATATTTTCATGGAAGGCATGCATGCACAAACACAAACACACACACCTGTATGAATGCATGCACACATACTGTCTCAGTTCATCTACTCTATCAGATTAAACTTGGCTTCACAAGAAATACTGGCATCTATTGGTAATCTTCAAAACTGGTAAATGTTTTCAGGTATATGAAAATGATTAATGGATGAATCAAATTCTGTGACTTTCAAACAATAAATCAAATGAGAAATATCACTGGATGGTCTACTATCTTGTCTACATGTGCGATCCCTTAATGACAAAGCTTAAACTATCCTTCTCATGATTTTATTGACATAACATTTCTCAAAGAAACAATGAGACATCTGAGAGAATGGCTTTGGTGGGTATTGAACCCACAATCCTTGGATTATGAATCCAATGCTCTACCAATAGTCACCATTGGTGAGTGAAACTGGCAGCCATGAGGTTAAACCATGCACAAGTATCTGGCATCTGCAAACCATGCTTCCAACTACCAATATGTAGACTCATTTTGATATTGCCCTTTTACTTTGTTGTTGTTGTTGTTGGGCTTAATGCCATGTTTTAGCACATGATAGGCTATACATAGCAGCCAGTATTAATGGTGGAGGAAGAAACCGGGAACTCACTGGAAAGAACCACCAACCCAATAGAAGCTACTGGCAAGCTTTCTCACATATCTACATTCCCCGAATCCTAGATTTGAAGCCACGAAGACAGGTGAGATGGCAGTGATTTGTAATGGACAGCGCTTTAGACCACTCAGCCACTCAGGGGCCCCCTTTTACTTTGTTATTCTTTAATGGAAAGGTCAATTTTATGCTAGATTTACTACTAATAAATTATGTCAAATTATTATAAAATATAATATTCTACATAATACCTACACAGTGCAGTTAAAAAATATTATTCTTCATGATAATAAGTGTATATCAATGATATCAGAATTTTTCTATCATGTGTTAGTACAGTAGAACCTGTCTTGAAAGACCGCCTAATGTGCAAAATAATTATAGTTTCTGAAGACTGGTGGTCTCTCATAACAGGCTGCAATGCTATATAATCAAAAAAATTCATGCATTGAGAATAAGGTCTCTCAAGACAGGTGGTTTCATATAGCAGTGGTCTTTCAAGACAGGTTTTACTGTATATAGAAGATTTTGCTTCTTTTCTTCTATATTCAAGGGTTCTCCATTAAGTACACTCACTATCTCTCCAAGTATGGATGTACAAAACAAACACAAAATACATTTAAAAAAATTAATGCAAGTCTGACCTAAAGCATCAAGTTAAATCTCACAAGGCATCAAAACAAGTATGTTCAAAGGAAAGCTGATGTTCTAAGGCAAGATTGAGAAATGTTCACATGGTAAGGGAAAATAATGGCCAGTTTTACCAAAAAGATGGGTGTTTACATATTACAGCATGTGTAAGTTTACAAAAATAATTTATTAAGTCGAGACTCACTGTGCAAACTGCCAGGTACACATATTGATTTTTTCTGCTACACTTGCTGAATGAATAATTCATGAATGACCAATCCCACAGAACAGCTAGTGGAATTCATGAATACAACATTTTGTTAATCTGTTTCACAAACAGGGTGCCAGTATTCTCATGTGCAATACAACTGCAGCCATTAAGAACTGTTCCACCATAAAAGAATGTGAGAGATCATTATTTTCAAAATGATCAGATATTTATTTTCTGTAGATAGGAATCATCGCTATAAACTCCTATACTGCAGACATTACAGCAATATCAATCAAAGCTATGTTCAAAATCTAAATCTCATGCACACACACACACACACACACACACTAAAATCCTATCTATTTCAGCGTTAGTATCCTTTATAGACATGCTGGTTCATTCAAAAAGTACTATTCTGGAGAATCTGGATGAATACAGTGTAGTAATCTGGATACAAGGTAGTCATGAATACACACAAATATCATTTGATTCATTTTAACTCCCATACTACAGACATTATTGATATATGGCTCAAAGTTAAAAATCCAACATAAATAAACACACACCCCTTAAAATCCTATCTATTTCAGCATTAGTATCCTACCTAAACATGCTTTTTCATTCAAGGAGTACTATGAATGAATAGTGTAGTAGCCTGGATAAAAGGTACATGAATACATATAAATATCATTTGATTCATTTTAAGGTTACTATGTCCATCCCTCCGCATTAACTAACTGATGTCTTTCCATAAGAGATGTAAATTTATTCCATGTCACAACTTCTAATGCACACATTTAAATTTTAACTTAGCAGCTATTAAATCAATCAGTCATCCATTACATGATAATGTTCAACAATTCATGACTATTAACTTTTAGCTTTTTTGTAATACATCTTCAAACGTGAAAACCATAAACCAAGATTTGCTGATACAATGCTAATAAGAGTCTATATTCTAAGTCCCATCTGACTCCAAGCAAATAGTGGACACAATAGGCAGATCTGCCAGAACATTATATTCAAAAACAGACTTTTGTCTATAGCCTGTTTCATGCTTGCCATAAAAGTGAAATACCATGAAAATTACCAGACAAATCTAAACGACATCATATGCTAACTTTAATTTGAAAAACAGTGTCAAATCAGACATGGCATATGCATCATTCAATAAATTTTGTTCTTTGTTATCATAACTTCTACATGTATCAATCAAAACTGGTTGTCCAAAGAGCAGAGAGGAGAAAACTATAACCTTAGCACACATGTAATTTAAGTCTACAATCTCAATATAATCTTCCAAGCTGTGTTGGAGAAGAAGTGGCAACAAACTCAATTCCCAAACCCCACTTATTCTTGATAACAGTTTGAAAAACTTGTCAGAGAAAAAAGATAAATCTTACTGCACATTTTAACCAAATAGTCATTTCTAGCGCAGAAGGTTTAAATACTATCCTCAAAGGATTATTGAAGTAGAAGCAATAACAAATTAAATTCCCCAAAAAAATTTTGAAAATATTTGCCTAAATAGGCCATTGCTTTCTTTGTTCATACAATTTTTCAAACAATTTCAGCATAAATGTGCAACACAGTGGGCTTCTAAATATCTTCATTATCTCTACATTTTGTAAAGATACTGTATATGTATTTCATAAAAGAAAATAATAATTATTAAAGACACATAACAATGAAAGAGGTGAGTTGTATGGTTTGGTTTTGGTTTGGTTTTGGTGGCATTTATTGCACCACAATGCAAGTGGGCTATTTCGTGCTGAGGCAATTGGAATTAAAAGCCGTACCCAAAGGCACATTAATGTAGTATGATTCACTGTTAAGATTTGAACATGCACACTTTAGGTTGAAAGTCTAGGACACTAACCAAAGAACCACTGCATCAACTGCCTCCATTTGTTGCCTCTTACAATGTTGCATTAGAGTGCATCAGACCTAATCTAAATCCCTGAGAGTGCAGAGGATTGGCTAAGCTGTACAGAGACTAAAGTGCCTTCTCTGAGGAACTGAATTAATGCTGGGAACTTGTGTTTTCCTCTGATGCCAGCCACACTATTGGATTTTGAAATTTGTAGTTCTACTCCATTGAAAGAACTGAAATGCTCAACTGAATGAAAAGACTTTTGAATAAATTCCAGATAAGACCATGTCTTCCTTTTGACTGATGAGTGTTGAATCCATGTATTTATTCTTCAGATCTTCAAATTATCTGCTATTGAAGACATACAAGACTGTTAGACTGGCACTATTTTCATTTAGGACTAAGTAGACATAATCATGAGTCTTTTGGTAAAACAGCATGTCAAATGACCATCTATTCAGGAAGAGTAGTGACAGCAAAATTTTCAAGGCAGACATACTTAATGTATGGTCAGCACCATTTTAAAGAAGAACTAGACATCATAAGACATCTACTGGTGAAAACTCAATTTTGATGTAGCCATCCATTTGGGAGGAGTAGATATTGTAATGCTATTTGTTAATGAAGAATACTGCAGTAGGCATTATTAAATACAAGACATCAGTACAGTTAGGAAGGGGAGTAAAGACTGCCCTGAAAGTATTTTTCCCATGGAACTTAAACCCATGTGAACATATCACATAAACCTGCTGTTGGTGTGTATCAGTTCCAGTCCAGTGTGGAATATCTTATTACAATTATTGTCATTGGTGATATTTCAAAGCTAATTAGATTAAAGCTTACACTAGATCTCCCCTCCTGAGAAAGTTAACATTAAAATGAAGCATGATATGACAACATTTCTAAACAAGCTATACCAGTTTCATTTTTACAAGTTCTGTCTCTCAGGTGGTTTTGACAGTCTACCCAAACTGTGAAAAATCCATTTTCACTGGATGGTACTGCTTTACTTTCATCTGAGTCAGTCAAAGTATCAGGGTGTCAAGCAGTCACTCTGACAGGCTCTGATAATGTAGTAGGCATGAACGAGGTGTAGACACCTCAGATTTAACAATGCCTTAAGAAAAATAATCTTTAAGCCATACTTTATTCCCTACCCAAAGTTTTTTCATATTTCTGGTGTGATATCTATGATCATAATTTCTCTCTTAAGTTTGCGTTTGATTCTAAGTTTTCCGATTTTTTCAGTTTCATTAAATATGGCCATTTTGTTTTTAAATTTTTTGGTGCCATTGGTAAAGTAGTTTGTAATTTTTTTCCCATCAATAATTAGGCAGGGCTTGATCCATTCGGTATTTGTGTTGCACAATAGTCAAAAGAACTATGTAAGTATTGTTTGCTTTTTAAAGCATTCTTTAATTGTTTGAACAGTTCTTTCAGCGAGACCATTGCTCTGGATATTTATGACTACTTGTAATATGCCTGAATCCGTTACTTGGTGCAAATTCTTTCAGTACTTTAGATGTGTATTGAGGACCATTGTCTGAAACTAATACTTATGGCATACCATGTCATGTAAAGATTGATTTGAGATGACTGACAATTGCTTTTGAACTGTGCCTTGCAATTTTGCTATTTTGATGTATCATGAAAAATAATCAATCCCTAAGAGATGAAATATATTAAACTATTCAGTTCAAACGTCTTAAGCTACTCTTTGCCAAGGTCGACATAGAAATTCATTTGGTATCATCAGTTTAGCTTGATCTCTTGAGTTTTCTGGCAATACTTTATCAAGTGTAAACTTCATCCTTTACACCAAACTGACGTTTTGATGCATTCTTGCGGGTCGATGGTTCCTTTCTTGTGTTTTTTTCCCAGTTCTTTCTCTACCATTAATACTGGCTGCCATGTATAAGCCTATCATGTGCTGAAAAATTATGTTTAAACCCCACAACAACAGACTCAGCTGTAATCACATAATTAGGTAATTATCATGTGCTACTACTACTCAAAGTCTGAGCTGTGTGATCAAAATTTAAGGAACAAAATGGATTCAACAGAAATGATAACCATTAAATTTAATCAGTTGGAGACAATGATCTATATTTTAAATGTATAATAACTTTCACATACCAGTAGATGCATAAGTTACTTGTATTCCTGCATGTCAAACTGTTTACTGGCACACATCATGTCACATATTTGGTGCTTGAACAGAATGAAACAAACTGAAGTCTCTATTAAATGGAATTTTTTATTCAAATATCTTAATTTCCTTGTATGATTTCATCCAAGATAAGTGGATGAAACAAACCAATAACATTTTCTGTCAAGCAAACTGTATGACTTGTCATGGACTGCACATAAAGCAATTTTTTTAATACCCTAGCACATTTGCTGTTGCTAGGGGCAGCTGATAAGCTCAATAAGGGTGGTGGGGGTGGACCATTTTTGCAAAGAATGTTCTTTTATTGTTCTATAATACTTTACTGATCATACAACTTTTTTTATTCAAATACCTACATTTAGTTATTATAATCATGACTTTAAATGCATTAAAAAAATAAACAGCTTGCATACATTTTGTTCGGTTGTAAGTGCTGTTTTATTTAGCACAAACATGTGATGTCCCTGCCTAGCATCTAGTAAATTGGAACAATTACAAATTGATGACTCCTACACTATTATCTGTACAATATGTGACTCCTGTCAGAGACGACTTTGCATGGCAGTCATGTGACATTTCTTTTTGTTGTATCATCATTTTCCATACCGAATTGGTTCATGGATACATATTGTATGATCATGAATTTTCAGGGATTTACATAATCTCATAATATTAAAATATTTGCATATGCATTAAAAATGGGATTTTTACAATTCTATGGAAATTAATCTGCAATTTATTTTCTTCTAAATCATTTAATAAACACATTACAGGCATTTATTGTGACAAATATCAAGCTTAATGAAACCTACCATATTAATCTATGCTTTGGATCAGTCAGTATGATGTATACTGGCAAATAAAACTTCATATCCAATACTTGTATCATGTCCTTTAGCATCTCAAACTAAAAGACATGATCACAGTTAACCTATGCATTATGTGTGAACTTACTGTCAAACAGGAGAATCGGCTGCAAGCGAATGTCCTGCATCTTCTGGACCTAACTTTACAATAGAAAAATACACAACAGTCCTTACTTCTTTCTGCTGGCCTTCAAGACTCAACTTTTTGAATGTGATTAGACTCTAGTCCATGTTCCTTCTACCTAAACAACCTTAAATCTTGTTACAAAAGAGGCCATATTGAGACCACAAAACCTGGAGTGTCTCACAAATAATCAATACCTTACTGAGGGATCTATCAGCATAGATTTATTTTTCCCTGTCTGCAGAAAGCTTTGGCTATAGCATCAGTAACCCCCCCTCCTCCATTCCATTTTCAAGTGCATTTGTCATTCTGCAGTATTTTAATAATACCAAATGTGATTGATGATTTGCAGGGTGATAAAAAAAACATGCACATTCTGAAGCTTGGGTAAATTGACAATTTTACAAAATGAACATCAGCTGAAACATTTAACTCATGACAAATTTATTTTCTAAGGATATCCACAACAAATTTTAAATAATGACTGATGAGGCATACATAAACTAAAGAGTTGTTTCATAGAATGATAAACAAAACTCACCAAGGTAAGTGTCTTACTCACCAAAATAAACCAAATGCTATAGATATTTAACACTGAAGTATATGCCAGCAATTAGAACGACTTAGACCAGACATATAACACACAATGATATCAACATGACATTGCTTCACACATGAAAATGTTATTAAGTTATCAGTACATTTCAGAATATCAATGATAAAAATCATATCTAATGGCTGCTTTTCAAAAATCAATTTTTTAAATTAAAAATTTATTGATACAACCTTAATACATTATTTATTATATGGTGATGCAGCTTTATGTTAAAAATTTATTGATACAACTCTAGTACCTTAGAAATTATATGGTGATGTAGCTACATGTCAAAATTTTAATGGGACAATCAAGAAATAATTATTAATTAAATGGTGATGTTATAGCTTTCTGTCAATGATTTATTGGTACAACTCTAGTAAATTATATGATGTAGCTTCCTGTCAAAGATTTATTGGTACAACCCTAGTACATTATAAATTATATGGTGATGAAACATTTTGTCAAAGATTTATTGGTACAACCCTAGTCCATTATAAATTATATGGTGATGTAGCTAAATCATGTCAAAAATTTATTGGCACAACCAAGTTATATTTATAAATTATACAGTGATGTTATATCTTCCTGTCAAAGATTTATTGGTACAAATCTAGTAAATTATATGATGTAGCTTCCTGTCAAAGACTTATTGGTACAACTCTAGTAGGTTATAAATTATATGGTAATATAGCTTCATCTCAAAGATTTATTGGTACAAGTCTAGTACATTATAAATTCTATGGTGATGTAGCTTCATGTCAAAGGCAAATTAAATTCTACAAAAGTCTAATCAGCTTTAAAATTTCCGAAAGAAACAACCGTGTAGTAAATGTATTTAGCCCAAAAAATGGAGTGATTTCATCCACAATGGTATATTTTACAAATTTAGAAGTACATGTACATGTAATATTCTAGCAATTTCATATTTTGGGAAAGTTATAAAATATGAGTGACTTCATTCTGATGGTAAATTCTTTTTCTGAGTGAAACTCTTATATCGCTACAATTTCTTCCAAGCCAAAACTTCCTGTTATTAGCAATATCAAAACACAACATATGTATTAAAAACAAGCTGATGGCAAATTTAGTTGCAAACACAGTAGAACCTGTCTTAAAAAACCACCCTTCTGCCCCAAAATCATGGTCTCTCAAGACAGGTAGTCCTTCATGACAGGTCTTAACACTATATAATCAAAAAATCTATGTACTATGAATCTTGTCTCTCAAGACAGGTGATGCCAGTGGTCTCTCAAGACTGATTTTACTGTAGGCTGAATTGATAAAACTAAAAAATGAGCAGGGTCTGACCAATCTTGTGCCTTAAAGAGACCATAGATCATCAGACTTCTTGGTCTTGGTTACTGTATGTTGAACTTGCACTGCCCATGCCACAATGATGAATTTAGGTTGCCCTGTGTCTGCCACTTCATAATACAATCTATTACAATTTATTGTATAGGGAACTTCAGAGATTCCCTATATGATGTCACTACTAAGAATTGGCAGAGCTCTGGTTGGCAGAACCAACATGGTGACAAAGGAAGATGATCTATATATCAGCTTAGGCCATTGAATATGCAGTGCTCTAATTGTAGAACTGGTAATAAATATTGATATTCTGTTACATAAACTAATTTTACTATATATATATATATATATATATATATATATATATATATATATATATATATATATATATATATATATATATATATATATATTAAACATAACATGGCTTTTTACAGTTTTGGTATCAAGCAATTTGATATACCATTGGTATACTACTGACATATCAAATTATGATAAATCCATGTGTAATAATACGCATATATAAACATTGGAACTGCATGCTGTAAATTCTAAGCCAATAAATTAATAATGCATTTCCACCCATTAATCATTAGTATCTAAATGAATTATAACAGGAAAACTATTTCATTACAATCCTTTCTGCTTTCCATTCAAATGGCAAATATCTTTATTAGCATGTGGTGCAAATAAAATATTTTTACAGTATGAATGCTATATCATATATATATATATATATATATATATATATATATATATATATATATATATATATATATATATACACACACACACACACACACAGATATGTATATATATTCTGGTAAACAAGCGCATTCAAATGTAGAGTAAGCTTATGGTCTTTCTGCCAAACAGAGTAGGGAATCCCCACTTGATCATGACCTATGACATCATGGCGAAGTTCCCTATATTTTCAAAACCTAACTCTAAAATTGTTTCACTGAGCAGAATAAATGTTTAATTGTTTGCAACAAAAAATTATGTATAAAGTCAATGATGCATTTCATGCTAAAGTGCTTTCTCTGGGCTACAATCTGAATTATAAATTTGTAGGAACCTAAAAATTATTATTTACAGTAACTAGCATCCTAAATATTACTTTTTTCTAAAATGATTGTTTCTTAGCTTTGGATTAAAAAGTATATTATTAATATTGTAAAGTCTGGATAAAATGAGCATACATAAATTGTATATTTAGCATCACCACACATGCAAACAATCAATACAAGTTAATTTATATTTTTTTCTTTTAACAATCAATAGCATGCATGGTGATAAATTTAACCATATATTAGTTTGAGTATCAATGATAATCACTGGACAAGATGACAAAAGCATAGAGTTAGGGAAGCCCAACTTTGGGAGAGAGGTCAAAAAAGTTTGCATTGCAGTAGGTGGGTGGGTGGATTTAGAATTTCTTCTTATGCCCTTGATTTAAAACAATCTAACTGTAAACAGAATTACAATTTTGCATAAATCATAACATGGCACACCTAAACATATATAAAAAATTTACTCATTGATAAATTGCTTATGAAAAAGTACATATAACTTTCAATAATTCAAATATAGCTGTTCATAATCTAGTGTTTAAGTACATGCATGACAGCAAAATCCTTTCCAAGCAGATCTAAGATTGATAAAATGTAATCTTGGTTGCAACCTCTAAGCTGATGATGATCATTGATCCCATAAAGTATTAGTGTGTAAAATTAAATCTGAAGGAATGTCAATGAAGTGTGAAATGGGCCATGACCAAACTGTAAAAGAAGAGTATAGAACTTGCAGAGTACCTTACACCATGACAGCCAACTGAATTGATGTACAAGGATAATTTCTGGAAATTGTGCACTGATATAAAACAGTCTGAACATCAGTTCATCAATCTATAAATTATCAATGAAAAATGTTCAATCAATATTGGTAGTCAATTTGTAAAAACATCAGTCAATACATCTGGGTCCAAAAATATCTTTATCTTAAGGTCTAATATCCATATTTTTCACCTATGGGTTTGGCTATTAATACTGTTACATATATCTACCCTATATGCCTAACTTTTGTCCATGATTGTACTTTAAGACAATGGTCATTTGCAAACATCATGTTTACATGGCTAACTTTTGTCCTTGATTTCAAGTTGTAATAACATGCTGACATAGCTTTTGGAATTCAGAACATTTTAGAAACAAAAGTGTTTACAATTTGATTGAAATTTTCCTTAGAATGACTCACACTAATGTTGACTGAAAATTTAAAAATCAGGACTTGGTAAACAAATAGTTCATTCCTATCTAGAGATCAGTCTCTGGAATACATTTGTTATTCGAGTTTACAAGTTGTGTTCAAATGTAAATGGAAAGGAATTATTTAAATATTAATTGCAAGTAATAAGTAAGATTTACACATTATTGCATCAGGCATACATCAGTACATTCAAGACTATTGGAATTCATTCTGAACATTCTACGTTTTTGGACTTTTGATGGAACATTTAGGATTATTTGGGATAAATCCCAATAATGTAGCTATTGTTTTAATTTTCATGTTTCTATTGTAATGAAATAAATTATTTGTTGATTTTACTTAAAACTGCAGGCTTCATTTCTTGTTGTCACTTAATTTTATGAACTTGAGCCATTACAACACACCCATAAATGTCAAGTGGACTTTGCATCAATTAAATCCAATGGGGCATTTTAACCTTGTAGATGAAAATAAAAGAATTAGTAGTATAACATTCTCTCATTACAATTCCTGTCTATGGTAATCAAATATATACTGCTTTACATTGAGACTGCCTTCTAACAAAATACACAAAGCATATGATTTTTTTGCTACCAAGGTCATACCTAACAGAAATTGTATTATAATGAAAGGCCTTTGAGTGAGGGAGTGTTGTATCTAACAAGAAAATATACTATTCATTGTAAAGATACTGCTTGGTGTCACTTCAGTGAAATATTGAACCCATGTACATATGATGATATTATCCAGCATAAATTCGAATTAAGAGTATTCAAACTTTAATTGATGCTCTACTCTCAAACTTTCATAATTAAAACATAATAAAATCAATCTTACTCTAGGCCAATTTTTGTTTGCATTCATTTTGAAAGAAGATAACTGATTTAACAATAGAATTTTTTAAAAATACATTAGAAGATCTAGCAATACATTTTTATTAATTGATCTGGTATTACCCCAAAACAGCCCATTGATACCACATCACACACAATTTTTGGAAGATTTAAGCCTGCAAAGAAAATGAACTTACATGGATATTCTCTTCAATGCAACAATCCTGACAAACTTGTGGCTTACTTAATTTTAAAGCAGAAATGCAAATGCTGATCATCTCACTCAACAGCTTTACCTTTGGCATTCTAGCTGATAATGCCAATTTTTTTCCCCAGTCAATAAATTATCTGTAAAATAGTACAAGCCACTCCAGTTTCCAATTAATAGGCCTCAAGCACCCTCCTACAAGTAATAGTAATAAAAATTGAGTAATGGAGACTAGAGTTTGTGATGGCTCAGTAGTCTTGCAACTGAATGGATGCATGTTTGAATCCTACTATCCAATCTGGCCAGGATTAACTATTATGATGTGTCCTTTGGCCCTGCACTTTATTCCAATGGTCTCAGCATTAAATAAATACCGAGTTGCCATGCTGACATAAGGATAATTTATCAAACAAACCACTCATTGAGTTAGCAACTGAAAATCTACCAATGTGATGAAAGCACAGTTAGATGGTTTACTTCATGCTTAAGTGAGAGAACACAACATGTTTATATTAATAATGTTCTGTCTGAACCTGAAACAATTAGATGGCAAGGCTCAATTCTGGGTCCATTACTGTTTATTTTATTTATTAATGACCTACCACTTGTATTAAAAGACTCAGTATCATCTACAGATCTCTATGCAGATGACAACATTGTCAAACATCCAAAACACAAAACAAGAACTCAAAATTTCTTTACAGAATGCCTTAAACAAACTAGATTACTGGTGCACATGCAATGGCATGGTGGTTAATACTGTTAAAACTAAAATATTACTTATCTCAACAGGAAAAAAAGAACAAAACTTGATAGTGATGAACTATGTCTGACATGAAAGGATAAAAGGTTGCAAATGGTCTGGTCTGTCACGATAGTCTACTTGGTGTTTTGGTAGATAATAACCTATCATGGACTGAACATATCAAACAAATCAGTAAAAAAGTCAATTCAAGTTTATGGCTTCTCAGTAGGAAAAGACACTTTCTCCCGGAAAAGCACAGAAAACTATTTTATAACAGTTACATACAACCCTATTTAGACTACTGTAATACAGTATGGGATAATTCAAATGATAAAAACTTAGCAAAGCTGGCACATCTTCAAAAAAGAGCTTTTGAGTTAATATCAAACCAGAAAGAAAGCAAGGAAAATTTAGCTGGTAAATTAAAAATACTACCTATTAAAGACGGAATCTGTTTAAGAAAAGCCAAATTAATGTACGGGATATCCAATAATAGTGCTCCTGAATATTTACAATCACTATTCAAGTATAGGCTACCTGGAAATACTCCCCACCTGCGATCAATGTCTACCAAACATTACAAAATTCCCAAACCAAATAAGGAATTATTTAAAAAAAGTTTCCAATACTCTGGAACTTTGCTCTGGAATAATATTCCAGTTGAGATTAAAAATGCCCACTCTATTTCCTCTTTCCAAACCCAGTATATACAATGGCTTCAGAGATGCAGCAAAAATAAATAAATTCCTTTGAATGAGGGCCTCAAGGTAGATTAGTTCTTAGCTAATTGAGTTACCCTCTTTAAATAAAGTCATAATAATAATAATAAAAAAAAGCAGCTTGACTTGGATTATAAGCAAATATCTAACAGTAGGCTTCATTACAGGTTTGCATTACAGGTAAAATCATTTTATACTGACATTGACCCTATTTCTCTAATGTTTCACCCAATGCTTGATGACAAGTCTATCCTTTGAGATAAGACAATTTTTGGGTGGGTGGGTGGGATATGGGTAGTCTTGCTCATAGACCTCCCTGAAACATAAATCAACCTTACTTTGCATCAACAGTTCTTCCTCATTAGAATGTTATATGTAGCAACCATAGAGTATACTGCCTTATTGTGAGACCACCATATAATAAAGTAAATTGTACCAGAATCATGGAAACGCTTAATTATTCACATTTGGATTCAAATTTTTTATTTAGAATGCAGAAAATCAATTATACAGGATCCCTAAGTATGTACGTTTTTGTTAAAAAAAAGAAAGTTTTGCGACAAAATAAATATGTTCTAATCACTATAAAAACTGAAGCAATGCTTTTATTTTAGTTTGTTGCTGACTTTTTTTTAATCTAAGGTCGCCGGCTTGCTTTGATGAAGGTCTATGTGTTATTGAAGGCACCGATAAAGGCTCCTTTAAAGGACCAAACAAATACTTGTTATTGGTGCAGCAACATCAAATAATTGTAGAACATTGAGACAATTTTTAACAAAAAAATCCTTAGCATATGTTTGTGCTTCTGAGGTAATCAGTTTTCATTGAACTTGCAACAAAATTTTTTTGTCTGGGATTTTTCTTCTTTTTTTTTTAAATTGCTGTCATGTGGTCATTTCACTTTTTGCTCTCAGAGGTGGTTGATTGTAGCTAGTCAGTTGCATGGCTATTTTGATTATATTACAGCATATAGTATCAAGACCAGATATCAGCATAAGCAGATTATGATAGAACAATACACTATTAGGGTAGTTTGTCAATATGAAATAAGGATTTGTTTATGTAGCAGTTGATTCTAGTGCAATTTTATATCCAAGTTTCTGGTTTCCTGTCATGGTGTCTTTGAATTTTTCCACTCCATATTCAAGACTTTTTTTTATTAGCCAAAAATGTAGTCGACAAAAATGTCGCCAGATAGTATATTTTGTCGACAATATGTAAAATAAAATCGCAATGTGTGGCACTGGCACAGCTCAGCGCAATCAGTCATTTTCGGTTGTTGCCATATAAATATTGCCTGCGAACTTGAAATCAAGAGACTTAGACAAAATGCCATTTGCAAATTTAGTACAAGTATTTTTGGAGTTTAAATGGAAAAATGATGAAGATTTCAATGAGATTCAAAACTGTGCAAAAGTTCATAGAACTGATAGTTTGAATGATACAGTAGCCAAGTGTAAGAAAGTATGTGATGCCTGGCTTAGTGGGGACTGCAAATTTTGCTGGTGGGACTCCTACTTTTACCAAATTAGGAGTCATGAACTCCTAGTTCTAAAATCCTTTGAGGGAGATCTTTGTGTACAGTACTCTTTTATCATTAAACTGTCCACAGGAGTCACAGAGTATAGTAAGCCTTACAAGTCAGACTGCCTTTTTGGGTGTTATGGAATTAATGCCATTTAACAGCATCTGATAGGCTATACATGGCAGCCAGTATATTTAGTGGTGCAAGAACCTGTAACAACCATAGGAAGAAACACCAACCCATGGGAAGCTAATGGCAAGCTTTCTCATATACCCAAGTTGGCTAAGCCCAATCCTGAACCCACAAGACTAACCTAGTAATGAAGTATTGTTTACAACTGCACAATACTCAATCATTATAATGGTATCCAAGACAGGCATAGAGTATATTGCCTTATTGTGAGACTGCCTTATTATAAGTACACGATGCTGCATTATAATGCTGCACATGGGAAACCATACAGTATACTGCTTATTATAGTGAGATCACCTTAAGATGAAGTACATTTTCTTGACCTTTAAAAAAATCAAACCAAATCATCCTAAATGAATCTTAAGATAACCTCCTGCCGTCATGGAAATGATCCTTTGTTGATACAGTCTCAGTGGAAATGTGCTGATCCAAACTGAATTCATACTGCCTCTGTTTATTGCCATCACCATGACCTGCATTAGGGGAATGTCAGTCAGCATAATCTGCCAAATGGTTTTAGTTATTATCATCTACTGCAGCAAAATCAAGATACAATCTCAGCAACGAGGACAATATTGCTTGGAGTTCAAGGTAACAAAATTGCCAGCCAAGACAAAATTATAAGGTCTGTGTGATAACTGGTTCCACAACAAAAGGGGGTTGGGTTGTTTGAACTAAGACACACAACCCACAAAGGTGTGAAACATACAGAAAGTTTCCTAGGGTAAACCATGGATCCCATATCACAGACCCTTTGGCTACTCACCCTCCCTTAAAGATAATCAACATTTCTGGATTCACCCTTGCATACTGCAAACAAACTTACTACAACTAATTCCTTTACACAATAAAACCACCATACAGCTCAACAGGCAGTTGTTAAGAGACAAAACATAATGGTAACCATGTGGTTTGATTTAGAGACAAGAAAAATCATTACAGTACCATGAACAGGTCATACATAGTGATCAAGCTGAAGTTGCAATCAACATCAAACTTAAGACCTAAAGGACATACTTCAGGATAGAACAGATCAATATTATAATATACATGATATGCTAAATTGACAATGTACTTGGGACCTAGTCTGGTGATTATAACACTATGTCTGAGCTTTTTTACATTAAATTTCCACCATCAGGATGTTCTACTCTTGGACACACGACTGTAAAAAAAAAAAAAAGTCATTATAATTCCTTTGAAATCCCAGGAAAAATATCAACCCAAGGCACAAAATTAGCACATGTTACAATCCCTACCCTTGTGTCTTCATTACTGCACTCCCTCATTATAATGTGGTAGTAAACTGCAAAAAACACAATATACTGAAATGCATTATAGTGTGAACCATGGCATATATGGAGCAGCATTGTATTGAAAACAGAGTAATACAACGAACAGTGGTATGATAGGAAATTTGCTAAATAATGGAGTTTTGAAAAGGAAAACCATATAGTTATACACTATGTGATTTTGGACAACAGGTCCATAGTGGTTCCACATTATATCCTGAATCACATTATAACAAAGCATGTTATAATGAGGGAGAGCCATATTTAGAAAACATTCCCCTTGTATCAAATGGTGGAAACTTACCTACTAAATTTTCAGTTCACCATGTCCAGAAATGACCTATGAAATGTAATAGTGTCTTTTATGATTGGTCAAAATACATCATTGGCTCAAACTCAAACGTTTTACAATTTCCTGGCATGAACTCTTTGAAAATGTAATAAAATTGCAGGGAAATACTGTTAACATTGCTTTAGCAGAGAGCTCCAGATCAAGGACATTTTCTAATACAGGACAATATCTATTGGACTTTCACTTCTACTTTAAATTATCATTTCATCCTCTCTATTAAAGTCCTGTCCATAATTGACAAAGTATGTGGCTTTTTCAGTGTCCTTTAAGGAAGGTTTGCATTCTTAATATACAAGTCTCACCATATTGTATTTTAATTTTTGCATCTGAAAGCAGAGGATTATTTATTGGTAGCACTATTTTGGTAGATGCTTCTGAGCACAAGTTTAAAATCATGCAAATGGCTCATGTAATTATGCATATTTGTTTAAATTAAGTAGAAACAAATTTGATGCAACAGCAAATTTCAAAGTCAAACAGAGGCCTTAATTTGGTTTCAATTCACAAAATCCTTGAAAATTTCTAAAGTGTAATTTGTACCTCTAGTAATGCAAGTAATTAGCATGAAATGTATGTGTTGGACTAAACTGACATGTTGCCTACACTGACAAATTGTAATTGATCTATTGATCTTCTCCATATTTGTTAACATGGATTCTTCAATAAAATACCTACAGAATGAGTATTTAAAAATCCACCAAATCCTCATAGGTTAAAGATTATAGACTGCTTTTATCAAATATAAGAGAGTTATACTGATGAGTGAACTTTTTTTTCAGTACAACACAATTATTGAGATTCCCACGGGTTGTTCAAAATTTAATGATTGCTGCCAATAAATGGCATGTCATAAATACTGCATAGACTCGCTTCTTAGCCAACTCAAATGGCAAAGATTCTGATCTGCCGTAGCAAAATGTGGTAGCAGATCAGTTTCTTTTTTGTTTGTTCCACTGATTACTCCTAACAAACTGCAGAGATCTAGATCTGTCAGCACATTATGGCAGATCTGGGTTTGTGCAGTTTGCAGTTGGACTTTTTTATATGTGAGTAAATACGGTAAATAAAGAAGTATTTTCAATATTTTATGACCTCATTATATTCCTTCACTGGACTGTATCTGGTGTATCTGGGTTTATTAGGATTGCATATGACTGAGGTCAAAACCACTTCATCTTATGTCCAAGTTATCTTAGCCTGATGAATCAACCCTCAAACCTGTCTTGGTACATTAAGTCTTTCAAGGGCTGATTTATTGGGTTGAAATAGCTACCACAGTTCATAGCATTGCAATACACCAAGGTAAAAAGCAATATTGTATTGATGACCTCATACAGGAATGATCATGTCATTTTGATAAGGATTGATTTGACAAAAGCAGACTTCCCTAGGCCTGGATCATTTTGTATTTGCAATGTAGTTATCTTGGTGTACTATGATGCATCAATTAAGTGACTGACATATCATGGATCTTAAAAAAAAAAAAGCTTAATGACTTTAATTCTTGGCATAAACAGACTTTTAAATTCTCACGTAAATTTTCCTACCTTTTTTTTGTTCTAAAAACATTTTTACACAAGAATGTGATAGCTTATACACATCAAGCATAAAAAAATCTAATCCCTGGGGGGGGGATATCAAAAACCTTGAAGAGAAAGAAAAATTAAAGCATGGAGGCAATTTTTGCCAAAGTTAAAGCCCAGTCAGGAAAATGAATAATAATGTTAAAAATTATCATTTTCTAAATTATAATGTAAATTTGTTTATTGCCAGTGACAAATATTTAATTATTTAATTGTTTCACTGGTTAGTTACAGCGGGGTACCTGAACTGTTAACATATTTCCAAAGTTAAATATATGATGAGTGATTGCTGTTGATAAAAAGTCACACTAATTATGTGTCAGTTACTCATTGTCTGGTTATGGAATCACAATAAATACTGTCAGAATTTCATGGAGAACCTTTAAAAATGTAAAACTTGCACTTTTGTCAACACCCCAACATTTGGTAGTGGCTTCTTTCATCTGTGGCAGGACATACTGAATGCCTATGGTAAGGAATGAGTACATGTATTATGCATTATCATTGGTCTTTTGAAGAATGGGGCACTTGCGGTATTGTGTCACCGTTAATTATGCAGACAAATTTGAGGTATAGGAAAACGGTATAAATAATACAACTTACCATAAATCTTGCTGCCATATACTCCCTTGTGGAGTACTATAATGGCAAAAGAAAATTCCTATCTTAACAGCTCCATGAAAGATTATACACAGGATTGACCATGTTGGTCTAATGATGCCATGACTAGTATTGATGTTAATTCAAACAAAAATAAAATATGGATAAGTTCTTGGTCAGGGGTGGTCAGATACTAGAAAGAAGACTTACAGCAAGACATTGTAAAAAGAAGAAGTCATTGGATAATCTTTAATTTGCTGACCTAAAACAGATTAAAAATGTCTGTAAAGATGTGTGTGACACATGCTATTAGCAAAAGTTGGTAAACAGTGTGGATTACAGCAATCTAGTAGATAACAGCAGTAAACCTACTGGGCAACCAGATTTTCAAAGCAGGTTGATGATGGAAAAGCATAGATTTCAACCTTTTTTCTGCCCCTGTATACATATGGAATACATGTAAGTGAAAAGGCCTGTGTAATAATTTATAAAGCACTACAATTTTATGTGATAACTTTCTCTGATTACCTAAATACAGCCATTATTAGTTCTTTCCTTTTTCATTAAATTTTAATTATGCAATACTTACCAATTGCTATTTTGTAGCTTACACTTTTTCATGCTGAAAAACCACTGTCTATTCAATGTGATTACACCCCCACCCACATTAGAGAGTGGAGAACTGTCAGTCTGAAGCAATCCACTTGTGCACTTGGTATGTGACAGATGACATCAGAGCAGCTTGGTGTAAGGGCATTTGATAATAGCAATAGGTAAATACATGTACTGCATAATTAAAATTAGTTTTCCCCCCAAAAAAACATTTAAAAGCAGCAGTTACATGCTGCTATTGTGCAGCTTGTAGGCTTATGCTCATAGTAATGGATCATAAATTGAAAAATAGAATGTACTCCCTGTTCAGATGCAAGTACATGTATTTCATTATAGAATATTTATATCTCTCCTGGGCACATGTCCTACCATTGAATATTAGTATCTTTCTGGGTTACATGTCATAACATAACAACAGGCCCAGAGAATAATTGCCTTAGTTTTTTTGTGCTTATGAGCAGTGGTAAAAGAAAGAGAAGGTAGCATGTAGCATGAGAACACCAAAATGTTGCCTTCATGATATCCTCCAAGGATGAGTGATTACAGTAGGCCCCTAGGGCAGCAACAACCTTCCTAGGCTGTTAATTCCGTAAAAGTTTTAATATGCTCTTTTAACTGTGGAATTAATCCATAGTGAGGTCATTGATTAGGGGGGAAGATTTGGCTATGGTTCAAAGACCCTGGATATTTATGCCTTCTGGCTCCAAATAAGTACCTCAACTGCAATCTAATTTACTGGCAAACAGGTAGGAGTGAATTCTCTTGAATGTGGACCAGTCAAGAATGTCCCAATTCATTCACCAGTGCAAATAGTAATGAGTGATCTGAGTTGATAGAGAATCTCTGTGTGGATTTTACCTTCAGAGAAGGAGAAACTGTGTGGTCACAAATTTAGATACATGTATCTTAGATGAACCAAGCCTTTAATGGTGTTCAAGGTTCCAAATAGGGATAAGCAAAGTTGAACAAAAATGCTTTTTCTAGCAGCACCACCTGTAATAGTACCAGAATTTAATATATTTGATCCAGTTGGACCTGTAATAACTTCTACAGCATCATAAAGTTAATTCCTAAGTCTTGTGAATGAAGAAGTTCCTACATATTGAGGCTAGGCAGAAGACCAAACTGAAATGCTGTGGACCAACAATGGAACAAACCCTAATGGTGGGAGTTAACCTGAATATTATAGATTTGCCAATCATTGAGAGAGATATTAGAGAATCCCAGTAATGAGAGGCAGGCCAATACTACTCCCAAGACTTAGTTGAAGACTGTTTGTGGAAGAGATTCCAAATGGATAACCCCGAATTGAAAAATTTGTGGTCTAAGCAAATCTGGTGATTTGTGCACTGTGGAAAAAACATTACTGAGATGTACAAAAAGACATCCCAAAGGTCGATAGAGACCACCCAAGTATGCTCCAGATCAAAGAGGTGGGTTCCATCATGAGAGGTTTCTTTCTTATTGAACTGGCACAGATGATTTTTACTGTGCTAAGCAAGACCTTTGGGGAGTCCAATGCAACATCACAGCAGATGTACAGTTATATCACTGATAATGACAATGTGACAGAAAGCACATGTCAGGATGTCTTGGCAACAGCTTCCAGCATGGGTTGTAAGGCTGGATTCTATAAGGGGTCTCTCAGCATAATAAATGTCAATCAAGCCAAGATAATCTGAAGCTAAGGTGACAAGTAATCTGGTTTCTGTTCAATGGATTCAATCTTATCACCCTCAAGAAAAGAAAAAGATATTTTACAATGCTTATGTCATGCCACACCTATATATACCGTTGTTCTGTATGTACCTAGATTTAACTGAATAAAAAATCAAGTTAAGATTACTGAAATTCAGAAAAGACCAGCTAAAGTTATTCCTGATGCTGATTTAGATACCCCATCAACTGATTTATTTAACATCCAGAAGTGGCATCCATTTCAATCACTAGTCTATAAATCCTTAAATGCACTGGCTCCTGATCTTAAATTAAACTTTAAAGTTGTAGAAAATGTATATACAGTCAAACCCACTTATCTTGATCATGGTTATTTTGACAGTCCACGTTTGTCAAGCACTTTTGTCCAGTCCTGAAATCCTTCTTTGTTGTGCTGTTATCTTAACCTTTTAAGTTGATAACCAAGTTATGTCAGGCACAAGTTTTAGTTCATATTAACATGTGGACTTGTTTAATTTTATGAAATTTAACTTTTTAACATCAATCTCGCAGAAATTATACAAGAAATGGTCAGTAAAAGCGATTGATTTTCACACACAATTTTGATCAGTTAAACGGTAGTCACATGTTTATTTCATATTCTTTCTATTTTGGTTCATAAGAGTAGTTTAATCAATTAGTTTATTAAGAATGTATCATGTTTACTACATAAAATATTCAAGGATTCACAAAGACAAAAGTGTGCACAAATTACAATGTAACTTTATTTTATGAAAATGCAGAATCTTAGACATCAGCTACATGTGTATTTTATCATTTTTCTTTTGTTTCGGTACATTTCAGATCTGAATTATGCTTGGAAATACATGTATAGAAGAAACAACAATCACCGAGATACAAGTAATGAAATATTATGTACATGTACAAATTAATAATCAATGTGCAGATGGAAAATTGCTGATCAGCTGAATATTCAAAAGTTATGAAATTGTTCCATGTGCACATAATATCATGACGATTTTATAGCATTTTATGACAAAATAGCCAAACATGTCAGCAATATTTTCACAATATCTAAGAATTATAAACTGAACATAATGTAGTGGAAATACAAAAATATACAGTAAAATTACCTACACATACATGTACAATAAATTCATACTGTATATAAATAAAAAATAAATACTTTTTCATTTTGAATCTTACACCTATAAAACACAAAAGTACATAAACATATCATAATGTGTACTGCATTATGTTTTTAGTAAATATGAAGTAAATCAGTATCTGACACTGATTTATAATGAACAATTAAAAACCTCTTATGTTTCCATACATATGCTTGGCACCAGTGACACTTGCCTCAAACAATTTCATTTTTTTTTTTACGAATTCATCCATTGCATGAAACAGCATATGCATGTACTTGTCAACAGAAAATAAATTTATTGTTAGGCAGAATATTACCATACATATATATATATATATATATATATATATATATATATATATATATATATATATATATATATATATAATATGCAGGGGAATGGGTATTCTCTGGCACTTGGCTTCCTTACAATGGCAGTTAAGGCCCCATAATTTAGTTCTCAAGCTTGAGCTCTTCTTAATTTTGTTTTTTTTTTTATTTGTAATATCTATTTTTTAGGTCTAGCAGAAAAATTGGCTTCCACTGTTTTACTTGATTTTCAAAATTCCCATGAATACATGTAAAAGGGAACCATAGTTGATGAAAAAAAAAAGAAAAAATAGGAATGGGCATACTTAAAAGAATCCAAAGTCAGTTTCCAGTGTTGGTTTTCTTTGCAATAAAATAACCTTTGTATTTTATATCCAGCCCATAAGTTCAAAGAATGAGTTTACTGCTGGCTACCAGATATGTTTATTCACCAGCTGGGCATCTATTTGTTTGTCATCTAGAATCATAATTGATACAAACTCCCATTGATGCCTGCAGGTTAAGCAGTATACTCAACATTATCTTGCTTTAATAATACATTTTGTAACCTGTTCTAATGAAAGGATTATCATTTGCACTCACTGATAATGTATATGTATTTTAAAAAGCATGTATTGATTTTATTTGCAAGATAATGCCATATATTAACCTGGATAATGCAATCATGGTTATTTTGTAACTAATAGTGTTATGCATGAATGGTGGGTGTCTGAAAGCATATGGGTTCATTACAAAGAAAATTTGTTGTCTATATTGTTACAAGTTTGGCTCCAAATTTTCTTTGTAACCAATGCCTGTGCCTGAAAGCATTCAGTTAATGTTTCTTTCTCACTCTCTATTCTCGTTTGTGGTTTTCTTGGATCCATTTTTCAGTCACGATAACATATTCAAACATCTGAGTACTGCCAAACAGGATTTGTTTTTCAATATTCACATCAATTATAAAAATATGTCATGTGTTATCTGACAGAAGTGATGCACACTACAGTATGTAGTATGCTATGTGCAACGCTGGGTGTTCATATATTTTTCTTTAATAAATTACTCATGATGATAAAAAATTAATAAATGATAACAACACCAGGTTAGTTTCTATCATTTTATTATCAATTAAGCATTTTATGTATTTTATTGTAACATACAGTGGGAGGGGGTTCCAGTAAACATAAGAGCAGGAGACTGGAATAATGGTCAAGGACATCTTTAAAATTACTTTTTCAGTTTTTATGAACCTGGATATCTCAGGACCCCTTTAGGTCAATTTTTTTAAACCCCGGACATAATCAAGATAACCGGGGTTTGAATGTATGTATGAGATAAGTTCCATCTCAAACAAAATTTATTATTAAACCAAATCCAAAGCTATAAAAAACAGTTTTGCTTTTTCTGGACCAACCACTGGAATTCTCTACTGACTTAGGCCAAGATTTTTAATGTCAGCAAATCATTTATGTGATTTTGTGTAATTCAGTACTACTTTTTTTTTACAACATTGTTATATCATTTGCTTACCATAATGCTTTACATGTTTGCTACTACTGTTGTATGAATCCTGTTTGTACTCATCCTTTGAGCCCTGTGCATTTTATTTTAGTAGTAGACCAATTATCTAATTTTAGTAGCATTTTCTGTCTCAAGCACCTCATCTTGTAAACATTGTGCATTATATATATGTATAAATGTATTGGCAGAAGCTTCTTAGAAGACTTTTCATTTTACAAAATGAGTTTCTTTATTTAAAAAAGTCATTATTGCAATTACAATTACTATTGTTTTCATGTGAAGGCATGCCTTGGCTCCAATTAAAATATCCACTCTAGATGAACCAGTCTCCAATTGGGGAGATTTAGTAGGTTACTACTGGGAATGTACAGTACCTGATAACTGGCAGCATAGACCAGGGGTTCTCAACATTGAGGGATGGATAAATCAGGCTTAACATTGCCAAGCTAGAGTTTGGCCTCCCAAAAACCTTTGAGAGATTTCCTTTTCTGTGGAGGAATGAGGAAGAAGCAAGAGGTCTGGTTAAGGTTGCATCGATGAGGACTTTATCAAAATGGAATCATCTTCTTGGACTGTGTGCCAGATGGTTTTGGGCACAAGTCTGGGGGTTATCATAGATATCATTTACTGCCTGATCACAGGACCAAAATTCATCCTTGTCATCAAGATAAGTGGAATGGGTGGGGCCTGTTAGGAGGAATCATTTGTGCTGCTTCTATGCTGAACTCATTGGGGTCAACAAGGATATAAAGGGGACCAACATCATCAATTAGCATACCCTGAACTAGGGATTGTCTGTTCATCAGAGAGGCATCAGTGCACTCTGTGCCAAATCTTATAGTGAGTTAAAAAAGGTGAACATCTCTCTGTCATGATGATATGACACCTACAGCCTTCCAATTTGTTGCGTCCTGATGAGGAAATAATGGCAGAATATGAACCACATTGTCACCTCTACTGAATGGTCAGGGTCCAGTAGCCCACTGGGGTCCACAGGCACAATGACCCTGAGGCGGAAGAAACCACATCCCTTAATGATTAAATGGGATAATAGGGTAGTGGGGGGTACTGATTGTATCCCCTTTCTAGTCTGAACCCCAGTGGGCAGATTTCCAATCCTGCACAGAATTGCATGGAAAAGGCTAAAGGTATTCAGTCCATGCCTTATCCGATATTCACTGACAGACAATTACAGAATAACTGATCTTCAACTAATTTATCACTTAGAAAAATGAAGTGTTACCCTTAAAATGTTGGGAGCAGCACACAACCAGCCATGTGAGGGAACAACACGCTAACTTATACTAAAGATGTGTGGTGACAACTCCTTTAAGGAAGGGAGCAACACACTACAATGTGTCTTTGAGGGAGAGCAAATTACATTAATGTGAATATGAGTTGTGCAGTGCACTACCTCCCTAATAGGAGAGAGCAATAGCTGTCATGAATATGTGTATGGTGCACCCCCCTCCTGTGGGAGGGAGCAACATGCTATCATACATATGAAGTGTGCAGTGTAACATAGGATGGTCCAATGGGACAAGAGTTGAACAGCACACCACCTCCCCTTCAGGAGGGAGCAGCAACTGAAGAGTATGCAACATATCCCTTTCAGAGTAGGCCTGACAAGTAACCAAAGATGGATATCACTGCAAATAGACAGGTCACAGGAAGACTTTGTTCCCAATAGTCATGACAAAGGATGTATCACATCAATAATATGATCAATATCATGGCATGGAGTTAACAAACTTGTAAATAAAGTTTAGTCAATACTTTACATGTCTAATTATAGAAGTCACCTTTTGGCATTATGAAAAGCTATAAAATATTAACTAATCAGTACAGTACATACTCCACTATAAGCCAACTCAACTATAAGTCAGTCCCATTAATACTATTTTATAGTGCTACAAGAAGCCAATTTTCACCCTCCTATAAGTTGGGGTGTATTATACAAGTGATGTGTATCATACTATCTGGTGTGGTGACTCATGATCAAAGAGTCAGAGGTGCACTTAGGAAAAACAAATAGCCCAAACTAGATAGCTGGATGGATGACATCAAAACCAATGTAAAAAACATATTATCAAGTGGATAATGTCACAGATAAATTGACATCTTAAACGTTTTTCTAATTAAATCCATTAAAATTCATAATACATGACACTTTAAATCATTTTATGATAACTTCAAGAATTCAAATATAGTTCAAATACCAGCATAAAAATAGTTCAGAATCATCTGATTCACATTATCGCATCATATATTAATTCCACATCTCACAAGTAAACACTGAAAGTTATATGCCTACAATTTAGTGATTCACAGTATCCAATAAATGTCACTATCTAATGTTATGTATCTGCTTGTTCAAAATAATATAAAAGAAATAGTGAAGACAACAAGCTTTGTAAATTTTAACAAAAATAATTTATTTTCCTAGAAAACGTTAAAAAATGTAAATATGTTAAACAAAACCTATGGTTTACAGAAAGGATCCAAATTGTTCAAAATAGAAACAAGCCCTGTAAAAAAGTTCTAAACACAGTCTGAAGTTCAATTCCGTATCAAAATGGCAGATGACCACGTCAGACAAAGGCTAACAGAAAATTCCAGAATTTTCACAATAAAGCAGTTTGTGTTGTTCCGTTCCAATTTAGAATATTTTTGGGAAAATGTCTTTGTCCAAATCAGTAATGTTGTTCTCCAGGAAAACAATTATTCAGAAAAACGAAAAACAATTAGCTCCTCTAACAAGACGTGTTGTTCTACTGAGACATACGAACAGACAACTTCCTCTAGCAAAAAATACCTTTTTTTAAGGTAATAGAAGTTTTGTAACTCTAAGATGTAACAATTAACACTAACTGATTTTACGACTCTATACGACTATGACTGACTGTCTTACAAAATATTAATGAAGCTAATAGTTGTTTGAATTACATTTGTATGAAGGACACTTGCAATTACGTAATATTTCTGGACATTAGGAAAGCCTGACCAAGTATCAGCCAATCGTTTTCATAGCTATTCCTGAATGTTTACTTGTAATGAATTTGTCATCATACACAGCATGTGCTCACATGAGTCACATTTACGACTCAAGTAAACACGATGTTTTTCAACAACATATTAGACTGATATTAATATAATTATACTAATAATTACATTTAATGAAATAAAAATGAAATAATAAGATTTATACAGAATTCATTACTTAACACACACAATTAAACTACAAAGTCATAACATCAAATTCATCTGGTACAATGTCCAAGAATTTATCCTCATTGTCTGATGAAGTTATAAATCCTTGATCATAGCCAGTCACTGTAAATATCAACTGACTCCATTTCCTTGGCTTCACTGTTGCATGTGGGTGCCTAAGAAGAGATTGTGCTTGATCATAGCCAGTCATTGTAAATCATCATCTACCAGTAGTCACTGTAAATATCATCTGACTCCATTTCCTTGGCTTCACTGTTGTATGTGGGTGCCTATGAAGAGATTGTGCTTGAGCTCTCTAAGTTACACTCTGATCAAACAGTGTATGAAATCTATTAAAGGCAGCAACTCAACACATAACAATTGTGCAGTAAGATCAGAGAGAGTTCAAACAGCAACCATCTACTATCTGGCACAGGGCAAGTATCAAACTCACAGCTTGATCAAGGGTTGACACATGGGAAAACAACCAGGGTGCTATCTGTGCAAAATCTGCAGTTCTTACACAAGTATTATCTACTTGAGAAGTGAGTGCTGCCTTTACAAACCAATGGCTTATTGGGCCAAGAGCACTGACAGAAAACTTATGAACATCACTTAGGGAACTCTAACTTATAGAAAAGGAAAATACAATTCACATCAACCTTTAATTGCATCAAAACACAAGTGTTTACAAAGCAAAACATAAAATTATTACAGGTTGTTAAGATGTGCATGAAAAATTAAACAATATGCTTGCTAGTAAACAAGATTCATTTGACACTTTACGATTTGGGTAGTAGTTAACTTGCCTGTAATGTTTTAAAATTACTGAATTCAAATAACTATTGATACAAGTATTGTGTAAAGAATACTGTCATGAAATGGATAAACAATGCATACCATATACATTTCTGAATGGGAATAGTGGCATGAAAATGGTAAAAATATTTCTTAGTGCCACACATTATTGTGAAGTTTGCCAATGTTTAACATTAACAGCATGTAGCTTTTCTTGCAGGGCATTTGTCTCCCTTTATGGATTTTTCGCACAGATCTGAGTTCAATTTGTCATTCAGCACTAATTTCAATTTCCCATTTCTCCATAGTTGAGTACTATTGGTTGATTGAAAGCGAAATTATTCCTCTTTTGTGGATTTAAAACTAAATTGGTAAGGTATGTTCCATTCTGACCTTACTATATCAGCTTTTGGATTGGAATACACATGTATCTCTCCCTGGATTACAGGTTGCTGTTTCTTCATAGCCTCAATCTGTCAAGATAATCTGACTGCCCCTTCTAAGCTAAGTTTAGTGTCAAGTTGAAGTTTTTCTGTCAAGTGCGTATCTCTCAGGACACAATTCTATCTCAATTAATTTTTGAGAACTCCACAATTGCAGCATTCTGCTTGACTGTAAAGATGTAACAAATGCATTTACTTTCCTTTTGCCATCTAGCTATTTCGAAAATAACATTTCTTTTCATGATCAAATACCCTTTGTGTTTTTCTCTAACAATAGGGTTGTTTAGCATTGGTCCTTATGCCATGTCCTCAGGAATCACCACCTCTTCTCTAAAAATAGAATCCAATTGCAATTTTGGACAAACATGATACTTTGGTGGGTCAGTACCATTATTTAAATTATAAATTGCCTTAATTGGAGAAAATGGATAAAGAAAATCAACTTTTAATCAATATAATGAAGCAGTAATTAATCTCTCATCGCTTTGTCAATACTTTTATGACTGCCTAACAACCCATACATATGGATATACTGTTCTATTCTTTAACACTATTTATAAACATATTCTTCTGGTTTAACACACTATGATACTTATGGCCAATTTGTGTATATGAGAAAGCTTGCCTGTAGCCTCTCGTGTATCAGTGGTTCTTTCCGAGGTTTTCCCCAGGTTCTTCCTCCACCATTTATACATGCTGCCAGGTATAGCCTATTGTGTGCTGAAAATGGCATTAAACCCCACAATAACAACAACTATTATACTTATATACACAAGATGTTATTTTAAGAGCCATTTTAAATCATTATATATTTTTCTGATTTTATTATTTTATTGTTCTTTCAATGAGTTTAAATCTAACATCTTCACTTTTAATGATAATAATACATATGTGTAATTACAAACATTAGTAATTATTTTCTTCTAAATTCAATTAATGTTAACAGAAAATACAACAGCATGTGTCATAATGCTTGGGAAAAAACATCTGGGGTTATGAAATGATGCATACACCCCTCTGGAACCCCACTAAACACACATGCAACAAGCCAGAATGTGAGTCAACATATTGTTTAGAAGTTTGTGGTAAAAAGGAAAATGTAAACTTATAACCTTCACACAAGTCTAGACCTTTCAGTCTATGCATCATTTCTGTAACAATGATAATTATATGATGAAGTGGCTTGTGCTCTAACATGCGAGAAACATTTTTTTCTATCTGTTAAAATCATGGGATTATTTCCATTGGGTTTTGTGAGTCAGTCCAACAGCCATAACATTGTTTCACAACAATTATTAAAAGTCTTTTAGACAACACAAAAGTTATCACAGAACCTGGATAAAGATGAAAAGAACATTGTATCATATGTTTGTTTGAAAACAATATGGTCAATGGCACAATGCCTAGTAGGTAAAATACATCATACAGCATTTGTAGCTTGCCAAATACCCCCAATGCATTTTTTTAAAAATCATCATCACTTAAATAAAACAATGAAAATATGTTGAGCCTAATGCCCCATACTATAGATCGTAATGTTCACTTGCATTTCTTCTTCCTTTCTGTTTAATCCAGAAGTGATCTAAGTTGCTCAAATCTCTGAATCCACTTTGATCAAGACTAAGGATTAAAAATTATCTGGACTTTGAACTTAGAAGGAAGGACTAAACTGACTGCCCCAAGTCATATTTGCTTTAAAGCTGTCAATCTTTATCGGTGTCTCAAACTCCAATTACACAGGGTTGTGCCTCATTAACTGATAATACAATTATATTTACGTCTTTGATGAAACGCAATATTCCACATGGTCCATCTGCCCGTAATATTGTCTGGAGCAGATATGGTCAGAATCAGACCCCAGCCGTATTTCACATGAATCCATATATACTTGTTACAAATGAAATTATGAGTATCTGTCAGTTGATAGAGGGCTTGGAGGTGAGTGAGGCATCAGATCTATGTTATGGGTTTGGACACCACCCCCTTCTATCTATCCTATTTGTAACGAGCCCATGTGCAAAAACCTAGCTTTTATTTTGTCTCTGAAAAACAAGATTCAGTCGCTCGGACTATTGTCCATGTCAAATCTATCGATTTTTCGCCTGACACCAGCTCAATAAAATGCACCCACGCAAGCGTGTGACAGAAAGTTAACGTTCATCGATTTAAAATAGACGATATGTTGGATTTCGAAATGAATTGAAACTCACCAGAACGACCAAAATCGGCGAAATCTTCTCCAGGTTCCTTCGCAGCCATTATATATTTGCTATAACATTTTACCTATCTTAGTTTTGATATAAATTCCGATTTCTCTGAGAAATTTCCATGTTTAATCGACCGGTTTCTGCTACAGATTTTTTTCGCAGGAAGTGTAAGAGCAATTCTTCAAACAGGAAATTGAAAAAGACAACCGGAAGTTTATGCCGACAGAAAAGTATTGATGTACTTGAAGATAACTAATTCTGATCCAAGCTTCAAATATGCGTGAAACACCCCTTACAAACTGTGAAAAAGACTTTGTGAAAAAATCAGTAGCTGAAAATCGAGTGAGTTTCCTTGGGTATTCATGAAATGAGCATGGTAGAAAACGTCACCTAATTTCGTAGACTATGTACTGTTATATTCACTGCTGACGAAACGTCATTTCTTGCCCCACGCTGACGCAAGTTCGACCTAATTGACAGTAATCCGTCATTTCGTTTTCTATAATGCTTCTAACCTGAAAAAAACCAACAAAAACAGATGCAACAATTTCGATCTGAAAAATTGGCCTGATATTGCATATGAACTAGAGTCTGACTTAGCTACGATGTCGTAGCCTCAACTTGTTTTGTTGTGTTTACAGGGTAGGACTAAGGTACTAATATTAGTACTAGAGTCTGACTCTACTGAGTACATCCTCATTTGTTTGTGCCCTACTACCTATTTCAATAATGAAAACGTTTAATATAATAAAAAGTTCACAGAATAAAGGAAATTCAATCATTGATTTATAATTTCTAACCTGACTGTGACCATAATGGCACTAATACTGGCATCCCGTTGCACCTTTCATGCTTAACAAACTTCCCATACTAACACGGCTCCATATTCCCTACAATATGGGCTAGTTTATTACCGTCGTATAACATAATGATGTAATTAATCCTATTCAGTAACTGCTGGATAATTCCATAAATCACCATAACATTGAGTTTGGAATTATATCCCTTTGCACACATGAACATATTAATTAAACCGCTTGTTAAATCCACATGAAATACAAATTTGTTGTTGTCATTCTTTTCCTTTACTTGATTTGACATTAAAAATATCAGATGCAGACGACACATATATGTACAGCTATAGTTGTACATACACTCCTTTGCTGAAAATTAAATTGTCCAGGATCTGAAATCGGGTCTCAAGCATGTCCATCTATTATCCTGAAAACCTCTGTTAAGCATAAAACACGCAGATGATGATGGTGTTAGGATCATCCTACTCAGAGTCAGGTTAGAAAATACAAATCGATGAATGAATTGACTAAGTTCCTTGCATTTTTTATCACATTAAAGATTTCCATTATTGAAATCGATAGAGGGGTACAAACAAACGGGTTGATATACCTCCAATATATATTTCTACATTTTCACGTTATTGATTCTCTGATAGGCCTACAATGTAAGATATATCACAAGTTATCTACTTTTTTTAAAAAGGAAGGTTAAATGCAAGAGAAATAAGAAAAATACACACAAAACTATCACTTACAGATCATTCAAAAATTTTAATGAAGAACAATTTCTCAAAGACCTGTATAAAACTCTATGGAAGATGATCCAAAATTTGGATGACATAGATGAAGCTCTTAGGGTGTGAACTGACTTATTTATGGATGTGGTCTCTAAGCATGCACCACTGAAAGTACATCGAGTAAAGAATGAAATCCAACCTAATTGGCTTACAACTGAAATCCTTGATGCTATGAAAACAAGAGACCAATTTAAGGCTATGGTTAATCATGCACAATATAAAGTATGGAGAAATAAAATAACAAATATGATCAAAAAAGCTAAACAAAATTACTATCAATCATTGCTTGAAAACAAAAAGAACGACAAAAACTGCATTTGGAAAGTCTTCAATGAACTCACTGGAGGAACACACAAAGATCAGATAAATAAAATCCACTCATTTCTGGTAAATGACACCATAGTCACTGATGACAATGACATTGCAAATGTTTTCAATGATTTTTTCACCAACATTACCACAAAGTTAAAAGAACCAGTGATTGAAAACAACTTTATTGAACTGAAAAAGTTCTGCAGCAGCAAAATCTATCAGGAGGTATGTTTCTCCATCCCACCAGTCTCAAAAAACTTTGTTAAGAAATATCTCAGTGAACTTGATACTAAGAAAGCTACAGGACTTGATCAGATTGGTCCACGACTCATTAAATCTTCTGCCTCTGCTATTGTAGATAACTTAACATTCATAATCAATTTTTGTATTGCATTATCATCTGTTCCCAAAATATGGAAAACTGCAAAAGTAACTCCTATTCACAAATCTGGTCCTAAGGATGATGCTGATAACTACCGGCCAATCTCAATACTACCAAACTTGTCAAAATTGATTGAAAAGCATGTCCATGATTCATTCATATCATATTTAACCAAACACTTTCTGTTATACCCTAATCAATCAGGCTTTAGACAAAAACACTCATGTGAGACTGCCTTGATCTCCCTAACAGATAAATGGCTTCAAGCACTTGATCAAGGTAGAATAATAGGTTCTGTATTTGTAGATTTCAGGAAAGCTTTTGACTTGGTAGATCATGAAATCCTTTTGAAGAAACTGAAAATCTACCAATGTGATGAAGGCACAGTTAGATGGTTTACTTCATACTTAAGTGAGAGAACACAACATGTTTCTATTAATAATGTTCTGTCTGAACCTGAAACAATTAGATGTGGAGTACCACAAGGCTCAATTCTGGGTCCATTACTGTTTATTTTATTTATTAATGACCTACCACTTGTATTAAAGGACTCAGTATCATCTACAGATCTCTATGCAGATGACACAACATTGTCAGACATCCAAAACACAAAACAAGAACTTGAAATTTCTTTACAGAATGCCTTAAACAAACTAGAATACTGGTGCACATGCAATGGTATGGTGGTTACTACTGGTAAAACTAAAATATTACTTATCTGAACACGAAAAAAGAACAAAACTTGATAGTGATGAACTATGTCTGACATGAAAGGATAAAAGGTTGCAAATGGTTTGTCAAGATAGTCTACTTGGTGTGTTGGTAGATAATAACCTATCATGGACTGAACATATCAAACATATCAGTAAAAAAGTCAATTCAGGTTTATGTCTTCTCAGTAGGATAAGACACTTTCTCCCAGAAAAGCACAGAAAACAATTTTATAACAGTTACATACAACCCTATTTAGACTACTGTAATACAGTATGGGATAATTCAAATGATGAAAACTTTGCAAAGCTGGCACATCTTAAAAAAAGAGCTTTTGAGTTAATATCAATCCAGAAAGAAAGCAAGGAAAATTTAGCTGGTAAGTTAAAAATACTACCTATGAAAGACCGAATCTGTTTAAGAAAAGCCAAATTAATGTATAGGATAGCCAATAATAGTGCTCCTGAATATTTACAATCACTATTCAAGTATAGGCTACCTAGAAATACTCCCCACCTGCGATCAATGTCTACCAAACATTACAAAATTCCCAAACCAAATAAGGAATTATTTAAAAAAAGTTTCCAATACTCTGAAACTTTGCTCTGGAATAATATTCCAGTTGAGATTAGAAATGCCCACTCTATTTCCTCTTTCCAAACCCAGTATATACAATGGCTTCAGAGATGCAGCAAAAATAAATAAATTCCTTTGAATGAGGGCCTCAAGGTAGATTAGTTCTTTGCTAATTGAGTTACCCTCTTTCAATAAAGTCATAATAATAATCTACGTTTTATCTAGGTCTTATATGTATGAATAATGCACTAACCAATCTTGATATTTGACATCTTCACACACTTGATTATGTGACTGATATTTGGCATATAAAAAGCTACAATTTTTATGTCATTGATGATCACACTCCAACAAGCAAAAATACTTCCAAAATTATAGGTCAGTATGCCTTTGTACATTCACGATTACTAATTTTACCCTTTTATAAACCACTGTACCAATTTCATAATTGGCATAAATGTCTGTCACTTCTACAAATTATGCCAATCAATGATCAAATAAGGCAGATGTTGCTAAACATAGAAAAAATTCTTCTCAACATTTTTTTTAACAGAGAAAGCATCCTGGCCTGAAGCTTTCCAATTTTATACAAATAATGTAAATAAGCCTTCAAATATGACTGTCATTATTAGGATAGAAATTTTTTTTAAAGCACTTGGACATCAGAAATTGACTGAATTTGATACAAAGCATCCATGCATGAAGACCTTTGCACTCAATGCAAAAGATGACATTATACTTTCAAATATAGGCACATTAAAATTACTTTTTTGTAAAATGCTGTCAGAATTTGATTAAATTTGACAGATAGATTCTTTGGATAATTTGTAAGACTAATGCTAATCTGCCATCAGTTATAACCGCTTTATGAAATTTTTTTAAAAATAAAAACTTTAAAATTATATCTTTACAAAAGTGCCAGAAAAGACACCACATTTAAATAAATAATTCTGTCTTGATGACCTTATCACATTCTGCACAAATGAAACTAGTCAGTTTGATATGACTGTCATCACTAATAATCAAAAATCCTAAATTTCTACACAAAAATTGCTCAATTGCTTTTTGCTGACTTTTACAACATTCTAGTGTTTAGGCTTTCCAGATTTTTACAAATGATACCAGTAAACCATCTGATATGGTTGCTCTTGCTAAAAATATAAAACTTGAAATTAATTTTGCAAAAAAATATGAAATAAAATTTGCACAACTGTTGATGATACACCTTTAAACATGACTGCAGTTAACAAAATTGGAAAAGCTTGAAATCTTTGTCTCAATAACCACTAAACAGAATTTGAACAAGTATGACAAAACATACAATTTGAATGAAAAACTTAAGATTTATAGAGATGATGCCGATCAACTGTCAAATACAACTGCTTTTACTAAAGTTAAAAAACTTTTAAATAACTTTTTTGCAAATGTTGCTAAATCGAATTTGACCAAAGTTGACAGCAAACTGAGAAGCCCTTCATTGTTTGTATAAATGATGGTGACCACTCTGAATCATGATATATTTTTAAAGATTAGAATTTGCCAAAGACTACTAGTAGCATATTAGATGGTTTTCAAGATATGAAGTAAGATACTCTCCTTGACTAAGATGCCAGCCCATATTTTAAAACCCCACTGAATGCTGATACCTATTTTTATCTGCTATTTTGAGGTATCAAGGTGCCTTACTTGACAACACAGCATCTATTTCTTGATGAGTTAACCCATGCTCTTCCAGACAAATGGGTATTAAACTCTGTGCTTGAGTTTTTGCTATCGGTCAGTCAGAAATGACCTTTCAAAAGTATTGTCATCTGTGGTTGGTCAGACAAATCTGAAGTTGAATTTCAAGAGTTTTATAATTTGTAGACCTGATTTTTAGTGCTTAGGCCATACCACCATTCAGTACAGATGGTAAATATATGTCAAATCTCAACATTCAAGTGGTAAACACTCTTCTTATTATGTATTAATAGAGATCAAAGTACAATATTTGCATGGGTATAAACCTGTGGGTTATACAAATTTTTGTTTGTTACTGGGAGGTGGTATGGGAATTTAAAATTAGGATTATGCAAAAACTTTAAAACACAAACTAATTTCTTCAAATTTTTTATTACTTATACTTCAGATCTCCATCACAATGGTATAGTTCTATTCCCATGAAATGGTAAGCCACAGGTTAGCAGTACTTACCATTATCTGTCAAACATTTGACAATGATAAAAGCAAATAAAGCATAAAATTAACAGAAAATGAGAAAATTAGGGATATATTAAAATAGAAGGCAATGGATTAAAAATACTGTTAAACTACAAAAATGACCATTTGGTTAAATATGCAATCATGCATTACCTCTTAATTACTGACAGCAATATGCACATTAAATTTGTTCAACATTATTTAACTAATGACAGCTTGTGTGAGGACATGAAATTGAAAAAATTTTGTAACTTTTTCCCCCAATCATCTGTTGGTTGTGACCAAATATAGTTATAGTATGTATGGACTAGTTGTTGAGTTTTGTAAACTTGTTCAGCCATTTAATGCCACAAGTGAAGTTAGCTATTTGTTGATACATTGTTGATACAATTTGCAGTGATGATCCCTGAGTAAGTATCCAGCCTTTTAATATTTCATCAAGTTCTGGCCATTTTGCTGTAATTCTTCTATAGGCCCTTTTTCGAGGCTGGAGATCTTGTAGAGATTGTTAATGTTTTCACCACTCTCTAACAGATTTCTCATCTCCGGAAATTTTTCCTGCTGCTCTTTTCACTTTCTCTTGCACTACTCTCAATTTAAACTTTGCTGTATATGATTTCTGCATTCCCATGGTTAAAAAAATATAAATGGTTTAACTATACTATACATTATAGTTGTCTGATGGCATCAAGTTATACATAATTTAAAGAGTGCGGGTCATGAGCTTTTTATCAGTCTATGCCTTGAAGATTTTCAGAGCATTCTAAACGTCAGACTTTATACATTTGTTGGGATCAAACACAAAAAAAAAAACAAATAACAAAAGTCAGCACCATCATAATCCATTTGTTGGCAGAATGTGAAGTACACGGTTGTCACAGTTGTCAAGTGTTTCAACAAGTGCTAATTTAGGTTTTTATTTCTAAAACAGAGCACTAAAAAAAGCCTACTATATTCCGGTAGTTGATTAGCTCTTCTAATATCATTTTATCAGTTTAACATAAATTAAACACTGCTTTTACTCTTAAAGCTTAAAACAACATTTATGCAAAAAGAACTTCCTAATACGACTTTGATTTAAGCACCCTTTGCACCATAGTATAAAAAAATAGAGGCACTGACATACATAAATATTCAAGTTGCTGTTTATTAATTGTTCATTTAAAGTAAAGTATTGTGACTTGAACTTGAAGTACGTACAGAAATATAATTGAATTGAAAACTTATAAATCATTTCATGAAAAGAAAATACAATTTATGCAGGCTAAATGAAACTGTCATTTGAATGAATTTACTTTTTATTAAAATGGTTTTGTAAATATTCACAGTAAACATACATTTTGGAGCTTGATTGTACTGATTATTCTTCAAAACATGCATTTCTATATTGTTTAGTCAACTGTTACCCATCATGCTCTAAGGAGACATGTACACTAGCACTAAATTTTCTTTGGAATTGTAAAATCTTATTATACTATCTACAGACCCAAATAAAAATATTGTGAAAAAGATCCACACTGATTTTGATTTACCTCATAGATTAATAGTGGTAGCAAAACTTAAGATAATGTGGACAGTACATGGGTGTGGGATATCTATAACTTTTTTCAGAAATTTTTTATTATTTGCAGGTAATACATGGATGCAGATTATACATGTGTGCAGGTTATATATGCAAAAATATGGTACTCAGTAATAGTTAAGTATTTTTATACCTTACCTTGTATGTTGAAGGGATTTATAGCATTCTTTAATCCATTCATTTGTTAATTTAAACTTTAGGTAATGGTCTTCTTGCTGATGCATTCAATTTCTGCACGAGCATGTTTTAGCTCACAGTCTTTTAAGAGGATGAAAATGTCTCAACTTGCTTATTTCAGAGGATAGATGGTCGTCAACCCTATGATACACGCAAAGCCAAAATAACCTTTGGTGTGGACAGAGGATCCTGCCAGGTTCAGCTGGGACAGACAAGGTAGGAATAGTGGAAACAGTCTTTGTGTGATGACCAATTTACATTTTCATAAAGAATTCATTACACAGTAGAACTTGTTTTGATAGACCACCCATCTTGCCAAATAAATATGGTCTCTCAAGACAGGTGGTATCTCAAAACAGTTCATAACAATATAATTGATAAATCTGTGCATCAAGAAGGTAGTCTCTCAAACAGGTGGTCTCTCATAGCAGTGGTCTTTCAAGACAGGTTTTACTTTATTGGATATTATTTTATGAACCAAAATAGCACTGGGGCAGTAACATACATTACACAATGATTCCATGTTCATTAGTCCTTTGCAGCATATTACAAAATATGTTGGCTAAGCAGTTTCTCATCCAACATTTTTCAAAGTTTTCAAGGATGGTGATGAGGATTTCTACCAATGAGCTCTATTATATTGCTTTTAACTATATCATAAAAGTTAACAGATCTACAAAATTGCTACTTGAAAAAATATCATTAGAAAGTGGTGGTACTTTAACAGTGCTATATTTTACACTAACATAGTTCCAGCTTTGGTTTCCTTTTCTCAGCACATGTTAGGCTAAGTAGTCAATGATCTAACATCGGTCTTTTCTTAAGTGTTCAGTGATTTTGACTGGGCTGATGAGCAGCATCAAATTGCTTATGACTACACCATAAACCTGACCAGACTCTGGTGGGATTAGAATTGTTACTTATAGTAAGCCACAAACGCTACTAGTGATCTCGATGGTATTATTTTGAACCTGTTGCTCTTGAGTTGATGATTGGGAAATCATTACACATACACTTAGTATATTTGTCCAGAAAAATTGTTATCAGAACAATGAATTTCTCTTTAACTTAATAAACACTGCTGAGTGTCTTAGTCCTCTACCATGGACAATACATATGTTGTGATGATTTTGTTACTTTTGCAGAGTGTTTGCACAAGTGTCATGTGAAGTAGCAGAGCCAAAACCCTCTAGGCCCAGTGATGGCATCCTGTTTGTTAACTTGGAGTTGTCTCCCATGGCATGCCCCAGCTTTGAGGCGGGTCGCTTATCAGACTATGGTGTGGAGTTAAACCGGCTGCTGGAAAGATGTTTGAAAGAGTCACGCTGTTTAGATACAGAGTCTTTATGTATTACAACTGGGGAAAAGGTAAATTGACAGTAGATAATTAATATAGAGCTGGATAAACTTTCCTGGCAGCCCAGAACCAAAAATGTTACTGTGAAAACAAAATTTTGTTATTTTTGCTTGGAATATTGTTTGGAATATTAACAAATATTGATTTTTTTAACATAGGTCTGTTCCAGTAAAATAGAACATTGTAGACTTTTCCCTTTATGCAATAGTCATTCATTTGGAGACATAATTTATTTCTGTAAACATTGATAGATTGGAAATATATTTTATTTTGATTGAATTTACCCATTTCTAAATTTTGAATATTGTTTTATATATCTCAGTTTAAACTGTAATTATATTTACCACCATTACTGACTTAAGATTCCTATTGACTGATACAACTTATAATTTATGTGTGGCTACAATTTTTATTCTTAACTCATCAACAGAATGATATCAATGTTATAAGGTGCCATAGAAAAATTATCCTCTATCTCTCAAATGTAATTTAAATATCATCTGAAGTCCAGTTGATTTTGTTTGTATACTAGTTCCCATTAATAATATGGTAGATATTAGCAGACTGGTATTGAAATGCCCTTTTATGTTAATAGAATGTTAAATGCCTTATTTTTCAAGGCATAAAGTAGCCAATATACTAGTTGCACCTAAACTATTTCTAACATGGGATAACTTCACTGTGCAATGTATGGGCTAGTTGAGATATTAGTGTTTGTTTCACTGGCTTTGATATTGCTACTTTGGGCAGAACACTGTTGAATTAGTTATTAGCAAGTTTGAGTGACAGTGGTATGCCAATTAAAAGCATGACAAAATTGTTGGAAATTTATGTGTGAAGCAACATCCTTGTTAGAGCATCTGTCTCGGATACAGGAGTTCATACCATGGCTGAGTCATACCAAAGACTTATAAAAAAAATGGTAATAACAGCTGCCTTGCTTGGTGGTTAGTGGTAGGACTTGTAAGCCTGGTGTCAGGATAATGTGACTGGGTGGGACATAATGCTACTTGTCTGATGCATGATTCCCCAGTGCTAGACATCACTATAATCTGCCACAATACAAACATCATAGCAATATGAGTTTCTATCCTTGACAGGTCTGGTCCATTTGGGATAATGTCCATGTGTTGAATCATTTTGGAAACATTATACATGTATCAAATAAAATAGTGTCTGACCTTGACAGGTCTGGTCCATTTAGGCAGATATCTATACCTTGAATCATGATGAAAACATTATACATGTAGCTAATAACATAGTGCCTGCCCTTGACAGGTCTGGTCCATTTAGGCAGATGTCTATACTTTGAATCATGATGGAAACATTATACATGTAGCTAATAACATAGTGTCTGCCCTTGACAGGTCTGGTCTATTCAGGCAGATGTCCATGTCTTGTATCACAATGGAAACATTATACAGTCAAACTTACTTATTTCCACCTCCTTTATCTTGAGAACCTGTAGATGATGAGCACTTTTGTCTGGTAATTTGTCCTTGCTTATCATGACCCCTGTTAAGTCGATATCCTGATTATGTCAGGCATAAGTTCCCTTCCGAAGTAACGCAAGGAACCCGCTTAATTCGATGAAATGCAACTTTTAAGGTCCCTCTCAGAAAAATTTTGCAAGAAATTATCCAGCATTTCTGACCTTTGTGTATGCTGTGTTCAGAATGGACATTATCACAAGCACCAATGTATTGTTTTGAAAAATGTCTATAGCACGCCATATTTTCTTTTAAGAATGAAAATGGTGATTGCTGTATCATAATTGCATACTCTTCAAGACAAATTGAATGAAGCAGATGGTGACTGATAGGATTAAAAGTTGAAACAGAAACAAAAAGTGCTTTCATTTGTGTTGTTTTCATCTTGAATTTCAAAGTATTGCAATCCATCAAAAAGATTAGCTGCTTCTCTTTCTGGTGCTGTGTTCTTGCCAACAATCACTGATCAAAGTTGGAAGGGATGTAGGACTACAACTGTATGAATGGAATGAGTTGGCTTCTAACTGTATGAATGGAATAAGTTGTCTTCTAACAGTATGAATGGAATAAATTGTCTTTTAACTGCATGAATGGAATAAGTTGTCTTCTAACTGTATGAATTGAATAAGTTTTCTTCTAACTGCATGAATGGAATAAGTTGTCTTCTAACTGCATGAATGGAATAAGTTGTCTTCTAACTGTATGAATGGAATAAGTTGTCTTCTAACTGTATGAATGGAATAAATTGTCTTCTAAGAGCATGAATGGAATAAGTTGTCTTCTAAGAGCATGAATGGAATAAGTTGTCTTCTAACTGTATGAATGGAAAAAGTTGTCTTCTAACTGTATGAATGGAATAAGTTGTCTTCTAACTGTATGAATGGAATAAATTGTCTTCTAAGAGCATGAATGGAATAAGTTGTCTTCTAAGAGCATGAATGGAATAAGTTGTCTTCTAAGAGCATGAATGGAATAAGTTGTCTTCTAAGAGCATGAATGGAATAAGTTGTCTTCTAAGAGCATGAATGGAATAAGTTGTCTTCTAACTGCATGAATGGAATAAGTTATCTTCTAAGAGCATGAATGGAATAAGTTGTCTTCTAAGAGCATGAATGGAATAAGTTGTCTTCTAAGAGTATGAATGGAATGAGTTGGTTTCATACAGAATTTGATGTTGAGAAACACTTTTTATAGTTTGTACGTGAATCCTGTTAGCCCAGTCTTTTTCTGGTACAGAAGCAAAATTTATCAGTAAAAACTGGCATATGCTGATGTAAAGGGACCTCTGGCGATCAAAAAGAAAAAGATTGATTTTCACACACAATATTGGTCAGTTACATTTTGCTGTTAGTCACAAGTCAACTCTAACAAGAATAAGTATAGTCCTACATGTACATGTACTTCAGTTGGTCTAGATTTTGGATAGGTAAGAAAATCATTGTTTGCTGAGGCTACCAAAGGGATGAGGCTATTCACAGGGAAATAAAAACAACTTTAAACCACTGACATTGTTGCAGTAACTTATTGTTGTAAAAATGTGTGAATTATTACCTAATCTCATTTAAAAGACCTCCATTTTTTCTCCAACTAGCATGACTGAATTATTATTTTTATTGTGCATTAAAAATGTCATTTGTTTTCAGAAATAAAACTCCTCATTTTTGGCACTTAAGAAGCATAATCATTGTTCTGTCGTAGATTTATCAACTAAACCAGGATATCTTGGTACCCCGGTTATGTCAACAATTTTTTGATACCCCCCCCCGACATAATTGAGATAACCGGGTTTGACCGTACATGTAGCTATTAACAAAGTTTCTGTCCTTGCAGGTTTGGTCCATTCGGGTAGATGTCCATGTCTTGAATCATGATGGAAACATTATAGATGCAGCCAGTATTGCAGCTATCTCAGTACTTGCACATTTTAGGTCTGTATCTTTAGAAGAAATACAAGCATAAAAATGGTCTGACTCTGTGCTGTACCCCATGTACAGTATACTTATTTTGCCTATTTTAATTAGTTGTAATTTCTGATGACCAAGTTGATTAGAGGATAGGGAAAGACAAATCAACTCGGAAGCAAATGACCATGGGTTAGAACCCTTTTGATGGCAATTGTTTGCAATTTGAACTCCCAAGATTAACAATCAAAACAGCAACAAGCCTTATTTCTTGTAGATCTACATGGTAGACTAATAAAATCTGTAATAAATAATAAGAAAATCCAACCCAGAGGTGAGAACTTTGCAGACTTTGCCAAGTTCCTGTCCACAAAGTCTGACCTAGATGGTGGGATTTACCAATTCCACACCAGCACATATTACTGGATTGTATTTATTTAATTTATGTGAATGAAATAGTTACAAGAAAGGCATATCATAGGTATAAATGTAGCTTTAGAAATGTGTAGCATTTTCTAAAGGAACTTGCGTCAGAAAGATAACACATGTTTTAGTGCACAACAAATTTATTTAGTTGTAAACAAAGATTACAGTATATAGCCTGGTAAAATTTGACCTTTTAATACTAAAATTGCAAGGAACATTGCTGCAGACATTCATATCTTAAGTGTAATGATGTAATTAGTGGTGTCATTATGTGCATCTATGTGAGATGTATCCCACATAACTCTCACATGGATAAACTGTATCACATGAGAGAACAATCTACTGATGAATCTCTGTCTTACTGCAGTGTGCCTTGTCATAATGTAGCTGTCAAATGAGAAAGTAGTCTGTGACGGGGCATTGATGTGAAGAGCCTAATATCACATTCTAACAGTAATGCTAAAACATAATACATTTTTGGGCTGAAGTGGTCAGAGATCCAAAATAAACAAGGGCCTGAGAAGACAGATTCCCATTGGATTTTTTTCCCTAGATTTTACATCTTAAGAAGTCAAATTAGGTACAATGAAATCTTCATGTTTGGCTCAGAATCTCCTAACTAATTCCATTTTAGATGCCTTTAGAGGATTTAACTCAAATTTAAGCTGTAAATGATGTTTTGGGTTTTCTTTCTTGTCAGACTACAAATTGACAATTTGTATCTAAGGTGTTGAATTATTTTATATTATTATTATTATTATTATTATTATTATTATTATTATTATTATTATTAATATTATACATAGATTTTTGTTTCTGTTTCTTATAGTTTAAATAAAAGGAAACAAAAGTCTAGTCTGCTGTCAATGCCTGGCTAAAATACCTCCTAAAACTTGTTTCTAAACAGTACAATATGTCTGGAATGGTTACACAATAGCCATAAAATTCTGTCCTTTATTGACAGTGCTCGTATATTGAGGTAAAACAGTTTATTTAAGATGAGATAAAACATTTTTTTTTAAGATGAGAAAGGACATACAAATCTTGTCTTATATGGCCATGTGTACTTCAAATTGATCTGTCTGCTAACTCAGGCTTATATATATATATATATACTGTCAGCTCCACTTGTTTGCATATTGTATTTTTTTTTGCACTAGTACCTTATTTGGATAAAATTTCCATGCACATATTTTTTTTACCACACAGTCAACAAATTCTTTCAATTTTATGCATATTGTTTATTTGCATAATCTGTTTCCAGTCAGCCTTTTAATTGCATAGTTGCATAGATGATCAAATGCTTGTCTGTCATTTCTCTAGCAGGTGGCTTAGCAAGCTGGCATTGTTTATCACCTTTGAGATGACACAATTCAACAGACTTTAAGAGGATAGACTGATATGCCAAATGACTATTTAATTGCATTCATGAATTAGTTAGGGGCCCCAAGTGGTCTAAATCGATCTCCGTTACAGATCACTGCCATCTCACCTTTGTCTTCGTGGGTTCGAGTCTAGGATTCGGTGAATGTGGATATGTGAGAAAGCTTGCCAGTAGCTTCTCGTGGGTCGATGGTTCTTTCCAGTGATTTCCCGGTTTCTTCCTTCACCATTAATACTGGCCGCCATGAATAGCCTATCGTGTGTTGAAAAAATGGCGTTAAGCCCAACAACAACAACAACATGAATTAGTTCATATCATGCCAGTTTTCAGTCTTGTATTCGATTAAAATGAGTCAAAACACTTTTAACAATAATGTAATCTCCATACAGTTTCTTGGCAAATGACCTGTGCACATTAAGTACAGTTAACTGTGTGTGGGGGGGTATCAATATATTTTATAGCTTTTTAGGGAACTTTTAATTTTTGACTTGTAGTGTCAATGAATCTTGACTATTCTTTCTTCCTAGGTCTTAGGCAATAGTTTGGAGTAGGTTTCATAGTGCATAGCCCCCAAGGGGAGGGCAAAGGGAGCTAACTGTGGACAACATTCTTGCTTAAGGTTTTGTATTTGCTGAAGAATTTGCACCATATACACATACTGTTCTACTTGGAATCATGAGACTTGTGAGGGATGTATCCTGTTGGGTGCTACAACTGGCACAAATATTTATATGTATTTCAGGTTGTTTCAAACATACAACAAGAAATGTCTGCAGTGATTTACATTTATCTCATGACCAGACAAGATTTTGCATGCTATCTAGAATCATGAAACTAGTTGAGGTAATGCATCTTGATTATGGATAATTTGTTGCAAGAGCAGATCTTTACAGCCCATATTTTACATTTCACTATTTTGGAGTACAGTTTGTGTTTCATATTCATTTCTCAGACACTGTTTATGCTACAGTCATGAATTTGATCATGATATGCCTCTCTACCACACCATTAAATAAAGATCACTGATTTTTATTTCATCATTTAGCTCATGACCACATGTTTTATCATGATAAATATATCCTAGTGTACAAAGATGGCAGGTTTGACCTCTGCAGTTGGAAGTAGGAATACAAATGTTTATGCAGTATTGAAATGTCAATTTAATGACAATACATCGTATTTTATGATAGGTTACCTTCATCAGTTTAACTTTGTGTAATTAGATGATTGGACTGCATGCATTTAATGAGAGTCCTTAGCTGTTGTGACTAATCAGAGTAATTACTGATACATGAACTTTGCTTGTAATAATAATCATACTGGCTGGTAGTCAAAGTCTGGAAATTCCTCACAGAGGTGGACATTGATAATTGTTTCTGAAGCAGATTTTATGAGTACTCAATTTAAAAACTGAAATAAAAAGATCAAGTCTGTTGGGTTTTTTTTATCAGAATCTGGGTTTTTGTCAATTTATTATTTCTCCTCTACTTTGGTATCCCTCAAAAGATATTCTTTTCTACTGTTTTGTGTCTTTTTTGTACTGTCACATGAGCTAATATTTCCTTTATCAAGATTGCATTAGTCAGAAATTTGTTTCTGGATGCTCTAAATGGCTGCTTAAAACTATTGAAAGTCAGACTATGCAATTATTGATTACATTCTGGTAGATAATGGTCATATAGGATAATTATTCTTAAGTCCATGATTTCTTATTTTCTTTATAATTAATTAAAACAATAGTTAAAATCCATTTCTCAGTCATAGTCTGGAGAAGTCATATGTTACAAATATCTAAATGATATAGTTAAGACAGATTTGATTGGCTGATATTAATATCACTAGTTCAACTCGACTGGACCAAACATTTGCAATAAAGCACAAACAATACATGACACAGCACAAGCACATTTCTCACTAAACATGGGTTATGGAAATGTGTTAACAGTTGTGTAAAACTTCTTCATGACACATGTTATGACCTGAAGAAAACAAAATTTTGTTTGAGTTAAAGTTCTAATCATCTTTTCATTTTTACACAGGCGGCCAGATGTAACAGTGTCAGGAACTGAAATCACTATTGTAAGTGTATTGTTTTATTATCATTAAGGATTATTTTCAAGGCAAGGGAGATAATATTTAACTTTACAACTATTTGTGCTAGGATCACATGTGTCTATTATATTAAGCCCTTTTTGTTTCTTTCTTGCAATTAATAATTGCAATTAACCTGTTTAGTTGAAAATTATGGAGCATTTGATTCATTTCTCCTTTGACCTAAATTTTGTCAAATTCACTGTCAGCATGGTGACACATGCCATAATTGTTTAGTATTTTCCCCACTCCTTATGCCTGACAAGAAACTGGAAGTATATTGAATTCACTAAATATCTTTCCATCCACCCTGTTCAGGTCAAAGTTTTTCAAGACAGCTTTTGAGACATACCTCATGTCATACTATGTGAATGGATCTTGGAATGACGGTGTTGCATGACAAGGGCTTGTACTCAGTAACAAAGAAAGAGTGAAAGCCAACAAGCTTTGTATAACAAAACAATTTATATCCCTAGACAACAATGTAAAAATTGGTAAATAGGACTTATAATCTGTGAATATAATCTAAAATGTGATCCTAAGAATGAAAACACAAGTCCTATCTCTAAATAGTCCTATAAGAATCCAAGTTAGAGTCCCAACGACATACAAATATTTAAGGAGATGACATCAGATGTGGTCCAATGTATGAATAACAATAATTCCTCAATTGAATCACAGTCTTTGTTTCTGAATAATTTCAAAAAAACTTCCATGCACACCTTTCAGAATTTTATATAGAAAAGTCAACTTGTTGATTTTCCAGGGGAATAAATTATTAAATCCAAAAATCAGACAAATAACAATCTTGGCAACAAATTAAAAAATAATACACCTTATACTCTCAAGATGTTGAATGACTCTGTCCAAAAAAATATTAGGATTGTGTATTTAGAACCCCAAATTAGTCTTGCGAAATTGGTCATGTGGTCTCTTGCTAGACTATTTTTGTCTCGTCTGCTAGTATGAACCCACTTAAAAACCAATCATAAAAAAGTTGTTTACTCACAGTGATCAAGCAAAGAATGTATGCCCCTGATATTGACTAATCATTTTAATGTCCTGTTGACACTGTTTCCTGGGTAAGAAGGACTCAATGATAATTCTCACATAATACATCTTCGTCTTGAATAAACAAACTTTGTGATAAAAATATATCTCACTACTAAAAATAGAATCCTGAATCCTAGATAAATATTCAATGCAATTACATTAAAACAAAAATGAAATAAAAAGAATTTTAAACCTTACACACAAGCAATTTAATCACATATACATAACGTGTTACCAAAATGTTAAAAATCCTATACCAACCCTGTCATTATCATTTTATCTTCAATATATAATTGGATATCAGTCGGATCGAATTGTATAATGCCATTGTATATATTTGGGTCTATGTATTTTTCTAGGAGTAATAAATAAAACAAACAACATAAAACTCTGCTGGTGCATTATATGCCAGCATATAGGTTGAGTTAGATGTATAAGTGAGTATTTATGATATATCCACCAGAATTGATTTGAGTGCATCTTTAGATAAGCATGAATCATGCACTTTACCTTTGGCTTGTGTAACACGTTTTCCAGATCTAGTACAATATTGCTAACAAGATTTAGTACAATATTGCCCACACAACAGTATAAATTGATTTAAGCTTTTACAGTTGTAGTTTTAACAAAGCGCTTCTTTCAACATTAGACCTGTAAAGCAATCATATGTTAGCATCCTTTGCAACTCTTGACCAGTGATCATGACTTTTTGGCAGAAATACATTTTGACACTACTGTGAAGGACCATTTTGCAAAAACGTTTATTTAATCCTTTGTAACCATTATCATCTTTTCAGTCATGACTGCTTTGGAGTGTCCCTAGACAAGGTGGAGATTGTTTGAAACCACACTGCTATGCATGACTGCATTGTGAAACAAGATAGCACTGACATTTATTTATTCCTTTAAAATCATAACTGTTTATAAGAGTGTTTGTGCAATAAAAATACAAAACAAAGAGAAAATAGTAGTTGAGTCTGGCTACAGATCCTAAAATATATGTGATGCAGGTAGCCATCATATGCTACAACCCATAAATCAGACTAAAGTACATATCACTAATACTGTAGTGCCAAAGTCATGTCAATCCCCATTTTTTTAAATGTCACAGATAAACAAAGTCAATTCAGGTGTTTTGTATTGTTTATTTATATTTGTAAAAACCCAAGAATACTGACAATAGCTAAAAGAGAACTCTTTCGAAAGGGCTTCATTGTTGCAGTCAGTGATGTCATTTGATTGGAAATGCCTAGGCTCTATGTCCCTTTTTGTAATTAGTGATTATTGTTTTCGATTGTCATTATAAAATGTTCATGCTGTTTGTTGAGTTGTTTTATCTTACTTTTATTAAAACCCACACCAAGTCCTCATCCATTGCCACTATGATGTTGGCCTTTTAAACGCTTTTGTTAACAAATTAATCTCTTTATGTCATTACTGAATTATGCATTTGGATTTTGTCTTCAAATAAATTTATTTTGTTTCTGGATAGATTAATTCTATCTTTTGATCTCATTCATTGGTATATACATATTCCATATTTCCATAAACCTGATCAAAGGCGCTAATTGTTACACAGGATAAGTAAGTGTTGCAGTTCTTATGCTACATTTGAAGCGAGTCTGAAAGTTATGGACATGCCAAGTTAATTTGCGCACAGGATAAATAAATATTACCTTATTAGTTTTGAAATTCATATCTAAGCTATATGTCCACATGATCTTCAGATATAATCATAAATATTTTATGATGTATATCTTTATTGCCAAACAGAATTATTTTAAGATGAAATTATTGCAGTATTATGAAGAACTATGAATAACAAATAAATTGGATGTAGAGCAATCATGGATATTTTTCCCTTCTTACACCAGTTTCATTTTGACCTTGAAAAATGGTAATCTTGCACTAACCTTTTATAAGAGACCACCTGTCTTGGGGGATTGCTTTTGTTGGCAGAATGGGGGTCTATACAAAAGGTGTTGCTGTACCTGATGTCAAAGGCTAAAACTCACCTGGCAACAATGATGCATAGTCATTAAATGTGGTTCTGATCACTTTATTTTACTGAATAGACCATAGCAAAAGAATTCAAATCACACATTTTTGCAAAAGCTAATGGCAAGTCATACCAAAAAGACTCACAATGTCTGTCACATGTGATAGCATCAGAGTCCATATGTTTGATTACATCACATGAGCTAGACTAGTCACTGAAATGGGTTTTGAACATATGAAGCCAGTTTTAAGAAAGATTATCATGATTTATGATGTAGTTGAAATTTAAAAATAGTTCTTTTTATTATTTTTTTCTCATTGTATAACCTGATTGGAACTAATTCAGCTATGAACAGTACTGAGAAGAACTGTTGGTAAACATCAGAACAGATTGACACATTGACATCATTATGACTCATTTTTATGCCATTATAGTCCTCACATGATAACACTTTTGCTGATCAGTGTAATAATTTGTTTTATTTGGTATTGCTCTGTAACATAGCTTTCCAACAGTGACTTAGTGAGTTGCCTGGCAACAGTAACTTAATGAGTTAAGGGTTTTGGTTTTTTTACCAAATGTTATGAGTTAAATGTATTTCAAGTACAATATTGTTGATAATTTTTTTATTTGTGTAAGTACTATATTTGTTTATGTTATTACAGTTAGCACAGTCAAGCATGTTCTTTAAAATTTATTCATGGCAGAGATGAAACCAGCTTTTACGAACAGGCAACATATACTTGCATTTGCATATTTATTTCTGCAATACAGTGCTCATTATGATACTGTCCATGTGAGCCTTAGTAGTAAGTACCTTATAGTGAGACTGCCTTATAATGAAGTACAATGCTCATTATGATACTGTCCATGTGATCCATAAGTGTAAGCACCTTATAGTGAGACTGCCTTATAATGAAGTACAGTACTCATGATACAGTCCATGGGCATCAAAGGGTTAAGTATCCTAAAAGTGAGACTGCCTTATAATGAAGTACAGTACTCATTATAACACTTTCCATGTGAGCCATAGGGGTAAGCACCTTATAGTGAGACTGCCTTATAATGAAGTACAGTACTCATTATGATACTGTCCATTTGATCCATAAGTGTAAGCACCTTATAGTGAGACTACCTTATAATGAAGTACAGTACTCATTATAACACTCCATGTGAGCCATAGGGGTAAACACTTATAGTGAGACTGCTTTATAATAAAGTACAGTACTCATTATAATACTGTCCATGGGCATCAAAGAGGTAAACACGTTATAGTGAGATTTCCTTATAATAAAATACAGTACTCATTATAGTACTGTCCTTGGGAGCCATATAGGTAACAACCTTATAGTGAATTACATTATAATTATATTTACTACCACTGAATGAAATGGGGTTCAGGGTATTATAGTTAGGGATTGATGTGTTACATTATCAACTTGAGCATCAATAACTCAAAACCTTTCTCAGTTAACTTGGTTAGTCATTTGATCTTAGTAACTTAAGCAACCAGAAACTTAAAATTAATATTTGGCCAGCAGCATTTTTGTTCTTGCTGCCTCCATATCTATGAAAGTGGCATATTGTGTTTCCCATGCCCATATGTTCATGGGAAGAGGGTATATAGTTTCCCTTCTTTTCAATGGACTGCATGGATTGAAACAGAATATTGTATAATGATTTCCAAAATGAAGATGTAGGTAAAGTTTGATTTTCATCTGTTTCTGAAAACTTTAAGTGGGTTTTGGCCACCTAATGGCTGAAAACTTTGTCTTTCTAATTCATTATATCAGTCGAAGCATCTGCATCACATTGAAAAATGTGCCAAATTATTTCTGTTTTGTTAAGTTTTTTAAAATTTATTTGCTCTTCCCTGATATACAGGTGGCTAGTTGAAAAAGACTGCTTACTATTGTGTGTTTGACTATAAATATTTCTTTTCTTTCACAGCACCCCATTGAGGAAAGAGATCCCGTTCCACTAAGTGTTCATCATATGCCCCTCTGTGTCACTTTTGCTTTCTTTGAACAAGGGTAAGGGTTTCAATGCTTCATATATCTATGGTTAGGACGGTGCTTGAATCTCTGAAACAGTTACCAAATTTGGGTTTGAAAAATGCTGACATGTTCAGTTTTTTTTACAAAAAAACAGCACTGTTGACTTATCTGTTCCAGATCTAACTTCTATTCGGTAGTAGTAATTAACCCTTATTGAACATATTTTCATTTGAATCCTTTATTCCTTAAAATTTCTTTGCTCACCTGGCTCACCTCACTTGCTGTTTCTGATTTCTTCTCAAAAGTTACTGGGACAGCATGGATGAGACATGTTAGGAAAATGCTTCATGATATGTTGAAGCAAAATAGAATTTAATGTGACTGCCATAGAAGTGTTATGGCATCCATCACAAACAATATGGTAAATTGATTTGCAGCTTTTTATGCAGAATGGCTAAGCCAATTTTTACCAAACTTGGTAGAAATTTATCTTAGTGTATGTTCTGCTAAACATATAAGGAACCCAAGCAAAAGTGTGACTTCCTTAGCAAGCACTTAAAAACCCATTCAACTTTTCATAAATGGTTGAACTTTTTGATCAGACTTGGTAGGAATTTTTCTGAAGATATGCTTCTAAAAAGTTTGTCTTTTGTGGTTATCATAATGCTGTGGGTTCCATAGAAATCATATTTTAAAAAAAACAAAATCTGCCTGCCATTGCTTCTCTTGTGAGAATGGCTTCCAAAGCAAACATTGGGGAAAGTATTTTCAACTTCTTCAATGCGGTCTTGTCAATTTTAATCTAACTTTGATCCGACTTGTGTCCAGCATAGGGCCTTTAGCAATGGTGTGACCTGGCAGCTGGGTGGAAGATGTAGAAATAATACTCATCTCCCATTAAATATGGCCATTGTTACTATTCATTAAAAAAAATATTATAGAACTATTTTATCTTCCAAACTGTCTTACAATATCTTATCAGATGTGATAGGTAGAATCATTGCTTGAACATTTAAACAAAAATGCTAGTACACCATCTGGACCAGCTGAAGTGGAAAGCAGTAAAGCATTATGTCAAATACAACTATTTGTTCCAAATAGCTGAAAGTTATCCTGAGATAGGTGTCTTTGAACTCATTGGTCCATAGTACATGTTCCTTAATTGCCAAATATGTTAAATATTTTAAAATGAATTGCATCTGAAAATTCTGATTGCTATTGATGCTTTTGGTGATCACCAGCACTAACATAGTATGGATTATCAATCAGAACATTGTTAATATACAAAACTGAAAAGCAGAACCTAATTCGGATTAAGTGGCAATCCACCACTGTATTAGGTGAATTGGATTATGAAAATTCCATGTTCCCATGCTAGACCTCATCATCTGAAATGTCTACTATAATGCAAACTTAGTATGTCTTACAAATGAGATGAAAAGAAAAATCTTATCTATCCTTGGTGCCTTCTGTATTGGCATAATTGCTGAGTCATCTGTATGCCAAAGTCTTAAATCTCTCTCTGATTGGAAATACATAACTTCCAATTTTCAAGGGCTTTTAACAATTATCCACAATTATCCATGGAAGAAGAGGTTTTAGCTAAGGTTATAAATCCCAAATATGTCTTTTATATTTTTAACCATTCATATGAATTCAAATAGTGTGCGCACTTTGATTATTGCATCAATGCACATTCATTCAATTTTCGCCCTGTTAAATTTCTGAAGCTTTAAATTTGTGCATCTGTATTATGACTAGATTCTAAAAAAATAAAGCACACTAATAAAAGGTTAATAACCCAGTTAATTATGCAAATTCTTGTTAAATATCACAAAAATTAATTACCAAGCATAAATTTACAATTTTACTTATTTCAAATAAATAGTAAAATCAAAATATTATTTCTAAATTTTGTCAGTAGACAAATGCAAAAATGAAGGTAATTGTAACACATTTAAAAAATGTTTACCCTCTAATTATCAATTTCTGTTTCTGAGTTAGCAATAAAAACTACAGATAATGTCAATCACTAGTTACTTTGCAGAATCTGTCTCATCTTTTCATGTCATTTGCACATTTTGTTACAAAGAAAACTACATTTTTTAAATAAAAGTCTCTTATGTGATATAGCTTTCTTAAATATCTCATAGGTTTATGTTGCTGCAATAGATGCAATAACATGTGCATTGAAAGATGAATAGGAAGAGTAAAATCTCTATATGGTTTGTTATATATACCACTAGAAACTAATTTTATGTAAAAATGTTGCAACAGTAGCTAAATTGCCTTTCTCAATCCATAATATGTCAAAAATATATTTGTCTAGAAACAACCAAAAACATTTTAATTCAGAAGTTACTTTTTCAGAGAAAAAAAACATTGATGCTAAATGATTAACATAAAAGCTCAATACGTTTTTGACCAGCCATTGTTAACAAGTGTAGTGGCTGACTTAAAAGTGAAAATGTCATTCTTTGTCTGGTTCCTGAAGATATATACATGTAAATGCTGGTGAAGAAAGAACCTTTTTCATAAAAAGCACTTCATTTCTGGACTGTTCGAGTGGCCTATTGATTAGAGCTTCTGCCTCGGATTCTATTCCTGGCCGAGTCTTGCCAAATACTTGTAGGTAAAATGGTACTAACATCTGCCTCACTTAGTGGTCAGCATTAAGAAGTTAGTGTTAGGACAGACTGGTTGGCCTGGTGTCAGGATAATGTGACTTTGTGGGACATCATGCTATATGTCTGTGGCATGATGTTCCAATGCTAGACATCACTGTAAACTGCCACACTGCTGACATCGTAGCAATATGACTGAAAAATTGTTAAAGCTACATTAAAAATCCAAATCACACACACTTCAATTATGATATAATCAGCCATTGATAGAGCAGCTTTTAATAGTGTAGATGAATTTGGTACACTTAAACATTAGCATACTCTCAAATCAAATTAAAGGAGACAGAAAAAGGTATTTGCATACAGCTTTGAATTATTTCTTTAAATAAGGTTTTAGAATAGTATGGACATTGACAATCTGATAACCAGTAACGACAAAATCACTTTTATTTCATATCAGTTATTGAGAAAAATCATTGAAATTCCTGCCAGAATATGTATGTACATGTAAACATTCAAAGACTAGCCTACTAAAATACATCCATGTACATGTATTGGAAGAGCTAAAAGATAAAATTTCAGAGTAAAGAATCACAAGAAATGAAGGTTGCTTCTCAAAATATCCAAGTTTAATGATATTTTTTAACAAGAGAAATTCTGCTTTGTAAAGAAACAAAAGGTTACGAAAAGCACAGGTATTAGTGGGTTTCGTTCCATTAAACAAAACATGCAAGAAATGCTATGATTTATTTTTACATTCCCTCTGTCACCTTTAAACTGATTGTATAACATGTTTTCACACAATGACATGTATATAGTGCTATCCAAAATACATTTGTTGCAACTTCTTTAAAAATAAAACATAATACATTTTGATGTGAATCAGGACCATTACAACTTGTTGTTGCATTTAAATAGTTGCTAATTGGGAAAATAAAAATATATATGGTTTGCTTTATGTACCAATAGAAACCAGTTTTTTCAAATTTGTTTTTCACAAGATAATATCTTCATAGTTTTATAGAGTTTAGTTTTGTGACAAAAGTAAACATATTTGTTCAGTAGTAAGTGTTTATTTTGAAACACTTTAGCAGAGAGAGAGAGAAGCATTGTACATGAGATATTGCTTGAAAAAATATGCTTGTTTTTATTATTAAAGAATATAACATTTTTTTATAAATTTAATTCAAACAGTCGGTCTCTAATTTATAAAATAAAAAATAATTATGTTGACTTTTTAAGTTAATTTTAGAAACAAGCTTTGCATGATACAAATTTTTTTGCCAGGATAGTTGCCACAAACAATGCATATGAAGGAAGTTATTCTGTAACTAATTATTCATGCTGTGGGATGCAGATTCAAGTACACTTCTCCAGTTTTATCAGGAGGTTTTCATCCTATTACACTCATTTCTATCTGGAGGAGCCTTTAGCATTGGTGCAAAAGGTTACCTTCCAGGTCATTTGACAGCTTCATAAAGACATGGCTTCACAACTTAGCTGGATTTGCGGGAGGGAAACTTTACTGTTTGAAGCCGATCCTTGATATATATGGAGTTTAATTTCCAGTTAGGTTAATATAGAAGCTGTCTCACATACCTTAGGGGACTGGAGATGGTAAGGAGATATATCTCCCTACACCTCAAACCTATTCTCCTAAGGTATTATGATTAGGTAATGTATTTGAAGAATAAACCAAATTGTTTTTAGTAATATGTTTCTTCAATAATACTTACCCAATTATAATACAAATTCACAATCCTAGCCTTCCCTACAGGTATGTCTATATAGAGAGTATGCTTTCTGCCCCATTAGTAACTGATGAATTCATGAGTAAGTCAATCCTGGTATCAATGATAAATTTAACTGCCATCTTGGTGGGCAGATACATTTTAGCTATTTATCCAAAACAAATTACCCTGGGATGTCTGGATTTGCAAGGTAGTAGTAGTAACTACTACTAGTTCTTCTAAGGTATTATGATTGGGTAAGAATTATTGAAGAGACATGTTATTAGAAAAAATTGGTTTCTAGCAAATTTTAGTCCAACTATTTTCGAACCTCTCAATTTCTCTTCCTTTTGCATGCTCACAGATTCACATGCACAGTAACCTATTTCCTATTGCTAGTGCCTTGAAGTCAATTAGAAATGGTTTGATCTATAACTAGATGAATGGTAAGCACTCAGTCTTTCAAAATTCATTATCATATTTATTATGGAAGAGATTAACAAGTTTGATAGCAAGTGATGATAGTGTATATCATCTACCTGGTTTGATAGCAAGTGATGATAATGTATATCATCTTACAGGTTGATAACAAGTGATACTAGTGTATATCATCTACCTGGTTTGATAGCAAGTGATACTAGTGTATACAGGTTGATATCAAGTGATACTAGTGTATATCATCTACCAAGGTTGATAGCAAGTGATACTAGTGTATATCATCTACCAGGGTTGATAGCAAGTGATGATAGTGTATATCATCTTACAGGTTGATAACAAGTGATACTAGTGTATATCATCTACCTGGTTTGATAGCAAGTGATACTAGTGTATACAGGTTGATATCAAGTGATACTAGTGTATATCATCTACCAGGGTTGATAGCAAGTGATACTATTGTATAATATTGACTTGGGTTAATATCAAGCAATACAAGTGCATATCATGTACCTGGGCTAATAGCAAGTGATACTAGCATATATTATACAGGTTGATATCAAGTGATACTACTCTATATCATCTACCTGTGTTGGTAGAAAGTGATACTGGTGTATACAGTGTGACCCCGATATAATGCAATAGTTGGAAGCCATAGAACCTGACTGCATTATGAACTGAACCATGTTATAAGCAAACATGTATGTTAAAAACAAATTTTTAGGGTTCTCGGGGGGGTGGGGGATAAAAGTGGGTGCAAAAACATGTGCTTCATTGGCACAGTTACTATTTTAAATTAATGTATATTAAATGAGAAAAAAACACCTGCAGTGATAACAGACTGCATGTATAATATATTATTTTATTCACAGAACCACGCATTGATTTATACATGTGTATAGTTTATACATACATAGCTAATCTAAAGCATGAATAGAGTATCAACACTGTGTACTCACCCATGAATCTCATCATATACATTGAATCCACAATTTATGCATTTCCATCGAAAATATTTGCACACATATTTAAAATATTCAGTAATTTTGTCACAGATCAGTATGCAACAGAATTCAGTGGGAAAAATAAATAGCAAGTAGTATGTAACGAATGATGAAACAGTACGTCCAAAGGTTAAATAGCGGTGTCTGTATAAATTTCACACTGCTAAATTTTCTCATCAATGATTTAGTATTGTTTGAAAAACTAATTATCAGCTGCTTTCTAATTACAGCAATAAACAAGAGAGTGATATTTGTAGGGAATGGATGACATTATTCACTGGTCAACTGACTGCATAAAACAACACTGCCAAGCCATGTGCACATGTTAAAGTCTTGCGTTTGATGTTTTATAAATTGTTGACCCATAATTTGAATAAGTTTATCCCGGCAAATGACTTTGATGATGAGCAATGTACTTAAATTAATTGATTTAGAAATTTAGGTGAGAATCTTTTATCAACCACTGTATTGTTTATTGCTTAGTTGTGAATGCAGCTTATAAAACATATGTTGGATATTGTTTGAGCAATGATTGTATAGGAAATGCATTATAGACAAACATGAAGTAGATTTGATGGCTTCATTGCTCATGAACCAGTAAATCTCTCCCATATTTAGAAAAGTATCCCTACTTTTAGCTCCACTGGTCATAGACCAGAAGATCATATGGGTTTGTTTGTTGTCCATTATCCATCCACAAGTTTATAATAGCTACTCCATGTTAACTACTTGAAAGACTGCCATGAAACTTTCCACAAACATTTGTCACATAGTCTAGCAGACGTGCCTACCATCCCACATTTTGTATATTTGTCATGCAAAATGCCCAAATTTGCCTTTCTGTGACTGCTCTGGTGGCCATGGGGTTAGAGCTTCTGCCTCGGATCCAATAGGTTGTGATTTCGATCCTCGGTTGAGTCATACCAAAGACTTACAAAAATGGTACTAACAGCTGCCTCGCTTGGCATTCAGCATTAAGAGGTTAGTGTTAGGACTAGTCGGCCTTTTATCAGGATAATGTGACTGGGTGGGACATAATGCTACATGTCTGTGGCATGATGCCCCAGTGCTAAACATGACTATAAACTGCCACACTGCAGATATCGTAGTGATATAACTGAAAAATTGTTTAAGCTACATTAAAAATCATAATCACATCACTCACTTTGTCTTTTGTGTCCCACAAATGTATATTTTGTGTTGAAAATCCACAAAAATAGGGATAAAATATCAGTGTCATAAAATATGCTATCACTGACCAGAACAGGAAAATATCAAATCTGTGCATGCATGATGGTTTAAAATAGCTATTGCAAACACGTGTTCTAAGGCAGTTCAAATACAAAAATATACATTCACATATTCTTTTCCATTCTGTTTACAATGAGTTGTGTTTGATTCTGGACAAAACAATTCATGATTTCTAAAAAGCAATTGGATATCAATGAAAGTGATTCAAAATTACATCAAAAAACACTCACAATGTTTTCATAAAGAATACACTGAGGTGTATGAATTTATAAAGCCAGGAAACAATGCAGATACAAAAGCATTTTGCAATATCTGTAATTGTGAATTTTCAATAAAGTGTGGAGGAATGTTCAATATACACAGACACAATTCAGATAAAGGCATTCCAGCCTTGAAAAAGAAGTTAAATGCTTTAAGAAAATTATTGGATTTTTTTCATTATGACCTGGATCTAGTGTGACTTGATGTTCTATGCCTAAGTCTGTTATTAAAGCTGAAGTTATGTTAGTAAATAATATTACTGAACTCAATCTGCCGATGAGCAAACTTGATACATTTTTAAAGGCTTTTAAAATTATGTTTAGTGACTCTGATATTGCTAAGCAAGTTCAGTGTGGTAGAAAAAAGGAACTGCTTTTGTTAAAGAAATAGCAGTTGATATTACATTAAAATTATCAGAAAGAATGCAGAATTGCCCATTCACTGCTTCTACAGATGGAAGCAATCAGCCATCTTGAAAGTGTTGTTATTGCTATTCTTCCAGTATTGAATGGTCGTATCAACTTGGGGTTTTCACTAATAAGCTTCTTATGATGCAGGTCTTATATGAAAAGTACTGACCTGATGCCTAATATGTCTACCAACTGGTCATCTTAAAAATCTTATTGTTCCTCATTCTACATGGATGGTCATATCAACATGGTATTTTAATTGATAGACTTATGATGTATTGTTGATACTAAATACAAATAATATCTAGCTGAAGTCCAGTATAGCTGCCACTGCAGTTATTTTGATTAGATTATTGCAACTCCTCCTGAAAAGAAAGTTATATTGACATGGGGTTTTATCAAAAGACTTCTTATGATGTCTTAATTAAGCATGATGTTGATTTGACATCCAATATGGCCACCACACAGTGGTCATCTTGAAAATCTTGTTATCACTACTCCTTCTTAATGGCTGACCATATTAACATGAAGCTTTCACCAAAAGACTTCTTGTACTGTCTGCTGGGCCCTAAATAAAAATGGTGCCAATCTGATATCTGTAATGGGCACCACAGCAGACATCTTGATCACTAAATGACTTACTATAATATCTAGTTGGTTCTGAATAAAATTGGTGCTGGTGTGGAGTCTAAATGGCTGCCACAGTGGCCAGTTTGAAAATGTTGTTATTTCTCCAGAATGAATAGTCATATCATCATGTGGTTTTCACTTAAATACTTATAATGTTTTCTTGATCTTACATGCAGATGTGTCCATCTTGAAAATCTTTTTTTACTACTCTTTTAAAAGAGAAAGTCATTTTGACATGGGGTTTCCATCAGGGGAGTTCTTATGGTATCTAGTTGATCCTAAATGAAAATGACTTCAATATGACCATAATGGTATCTAGTTGATCCTAAATGAAAATGACTTCAATATGACCATAATGGTATCTAGTTGATCCTAAATGAAAATGACTTCAATATGACCATAATGGTATCTAGTTGATCCTAAATGAAAATGACTTCAATATGACCATAATGGTATCTAGTTGATCCTAAATGAAAATGACTTCAATATGACCATAATGGTATCTAGTTGATCCTAAATGAAAATGACTTCAATATGACCATAATGGTATCTAGCAAATACTTATTATTTCCACTCCTTCAAATGGACGGCTTTGTTAACATGGAGTTTTCACCAGTAGGCTTCTTAGATGGTCTTAAATGAGAATGGTGCCAGTTGTAAATCCAATATGAATGTTGTGATGGCTTTCATAAAATCTTATTGCTTTGCCTAAATGGATGATCTTTATGACCTGGTATTTTGACCAAAAGACTTCTAACAATGTCTGTGATTATACTGCCAATCTAACACCTAATATGTACACCTTGGCAGCTATTTAGATATTGCCAGAGAATATTAGAGATGGTTTCAGTAATCAGCAGTTAAAAGGAAAATATGGTCTTATCTTGAATTTTTAGAAATTCCGTTTGCCCCATTAGAGCATTAGTCTCCTCATGGGAATCTTGTTTCAAATAGTTGAGGATAACATATACCTTAAGTTTTAGGTAGGAAATTGACACTGATAGTGGTATGCAACCTGCTTATCAATATTAACTTATAACTGACATTATTACCAATTTATTTCTCCTTTGAAGAAAATATCTTGTGGTGGACCCAACAGACCTTGAAGAAAAAGTGATGGATGGAAAGATGGTAATAGGAATGAATAAACACAGGGAAATATGCACATTGCAAATTACAGGAGACATTCAGTTGGAAAAGGATCAGGTAAGATATGATTTTAGTAAATGAACTGAATAAAGTAGAAACCTTTTATATGAAACTGAACAGTCAGCAGACTTCAGACTCGACTGTTTTTGTGTTTAATAATCCAGGCATTTTTTTTTTAAATTGATGTTAAAATTTTAGTCAGTAAAATATAAAATAAACTGCTGAAAATAGTATATCTATTTTGACTTAAAAGTTACACAGAGATTTCTACTATTTAAAGGTATTTAAAGAATCAGAATTGGATTAACAGCCTTTTTTGTTGGTTAATGAGGACATTAGTGCTTGCTTTGCTAATGTTGTTAGTTTTACTAGACAGAGTGCATCTTATTTAATAGCTATTCAGTATTAGGTTTGGACTGTAGTTCTATCATTAACATACAGTGACTTAAGAAATTTTGCTGTGTACCAGATTTCATGGATTTTATTGTTGCACTGAACTGTGAATTTAAAGACCCAGTGAAAAATTAACCACATATGATAATAAACCCCCTTATACTCACCCACATATTTTTACTTTTCTATCATTATGGGAGATTAACAGTGTTATTATGTAAATCCAAGTTATTTCTGTAATAAAGTAATAAAATAAGTGTATTTGATTGTTTGTTTTATTTAAACCCTTAAAAATAAAATTATAAGTATTTTATATCATTATAGTTTACTGTATTAATATTGTATCTAGTAGTTGTAATTTCCACTAAGTAGCTTAAATTTATATGTTGCGAGGTAAAAGTAAGGATAGATGGAAATGCCAAAAAGCCTAAGAAATTCAAAAACTAGTGCTACTGAAAATGAAAGAAAGAAGAATTATTGATACTAGTGTATGAAAGTTAGATTTAATACTTATTCAAATCATTTCTTCCTTGTTGTCTGAAATTTAAATCCTTGTGAAAGCAGGTCTCCTTTTATTTATGCATGATTAATCTCACTAAAATACTATTGCTTGAAGTATAATTACTAATGAAACACTTTGTATATATGTACCTGTTACAGAAGAGTATTGAAGTTCTTACATCACTGATTGTCTGACAAAACCACTTGATCAACATTTTGTCAATTTTGAGTATGCTGGTCAGAACTCAGAAAACAGCCAACACTGAAAGATTTCTTGCATCTGCAAATCAATTGCAGCATCTTGATTTTGTAGTTTTTGAAAGATACTGGTAAATTATTATTATTATGAAGATCATCTCCTTAACTGTATTCGGTTATAAAAACATTGTGTGTATAAGGCAAAGCATATGATCAGTGAATGAAGAAAAGTGCTTTCAGTTCTTTGTATTTCTTTGGTCTCCTTTAATTAGTGCTCACTTATACAGTATGAAAAACAATAAACTGTCATTTGATCATGGAATGCTATTTATATATCGGTTTGACAATTGCTAAGCTGAGACATTAGTGACTTATAAAAAACCTAAATACAATATTAATACCATAAATGAACTGAGATTATATTGCAATCTATTTCATTCAAATAATTATATTCATATGGAGTGAGTGTTTTCTGTATGGATCCATTGTACTGAACTAATGGCAAAACTAGAAGCTACTATTTTTGCTGTTTCAGTATAAAAAGATCAATGCCTCTCTGACATCATTTATGTTTTCAACTGTGATAGGTAAACATTGAGATTTTTGCAGTGTTGAAAACACAAAAAACAAAACTTCCTTGAGACCCCACAATTCATGATGAAATACACAAATTAATCATCAGCCTGACAGCAAAGCTAAAAGTGTAGAATTTGATATTGCAAGAGCACAGGTGTGTGCCACAATTGTTCAGAATTCACCACCAGAGAATGCAAAAATTGTGAAATTCTTGGAAACCTTGTTGTCAGCACATCATCATTAGAAGGATGTGAATGAGAGTTCGATGATGTGAATAAAATCTGAAGTTTAAGGAGATATTTTATTTTTCTGGATGGGGTGGGTGTATAAAAAATGTAGCCTTGTAAGATATAGAAATTGTAAATCACTGTAATTGATTGTGAAAGCCACTTGCCACAGGTATGTGTCTCAAACAAATTTCATTGAGTAATGGAGCAAAACAACAAAGGTTGACATCAAGACCTTAAGGAAGAAAACATTGCTTTATGTTACTTTAAAGCATCATACTTTTTGTTCATGTCTAAATTAGCCAGCAATAATACTACATGTTTTTTTTTATGAAAAGCAACTTTTATAGGCAGATGTCAAGAGAAATATGAATTACATTTCAGGTGCTAAGATGTTCTAATATTGCAGTTGTCAAGGTAACAGAAATGACAGAACTCATCCACAAGGCCCTGGATAATGACAGACAAGTCAGGTACTTGTAATTGCAATACCAGAAGAGGCATATTGTTTTGCTGCAGTATATCCATACATTTACACATCCATCCATCCCTAATCAGTTTAAGGACAATAGCAGAAATATTAAACTTGAATGCATGAAGATTGTTTATTATATTATTGGATACACCTTTTCTTTTACTATAATATCTGAGTCTAATTAATATGTATTCCAAAATAATTGTTATAACATTCTTTTGTTACCATGCTTAACTAGTTACAACATTTGATTTGTGTGGTCTGCCTGAGAAAATGAACTCAGTTATGAGGCTTTTATCAAATGACATGCTGAAGCCAGATAAACAATGGAAGTCAATACTAAAAAGATGTGATAATCCACCACAGGGTACCCATCTCATTTCAGATCTGGCCACTCCTGTATTCTAAATGAAGCACACATCAGGCTTTTTGAAACAAAACCCATCTGATTAATGAAACATAGTCCCTTATTAAATGCAGTATTTAATTTTGAAGATTTTGGAAAGACTAGTAAATTATTAATACATATCTCATGTCTGACTTTTTTTTATCATACTTCTATCAAAAGCTGTAAACTTTATGTGCAAATAGAAGCATGTTACCCATGTATGAGGAACTGATTGCCTGAGCTATAATTTAATGCTCACTTTTCTTTAACATGCATGTTATTCTGCCAGTGGCATGACAAAAATAATTTTTAAGACCATCAATTGCACATACAGTGATACAAATGGAAGCAAGTTAACATATATAGTCCTCTCTAATCAGCAGATTAAACAGACATACATAAGAAGTAATTGATTCAGTTTTTCCTTTCAAAACTTGTACTAAAAAGATGACTTTTTAAAAATAATTACAACAATGGCTTTTTTTGCCAAAATTGTACTAAGAAGAGTACAAGTAGCCTGTTTGTGGGACACTTAATTTAAACCACTGCTCATTTTAGCACATAAATGTGTTGCAATGTTTATTGTGAAAACATGTTTAAATTTCTGTAGGTGATGATTTTGCTATTTTGTTTACATTGCCTGTAATAGAAACTTAAAAATAGTTCACGAGTCAGAATCAAGGCTACATATGAATTAGGATGTTCTCCACTGAAAACAAGATCATCATTTATATTTTATGTGAGAAAGATTTATTCCATATGGCTTTCTCACATGGGCAAACTATGTTACACAAACAAAAATATACATTAAAACTTGCATTAATCCCTGTACATTTACTGATTAAGCAAGAACCCATCTCTGATAAATGTGAGGTAAACCATGTAATTTTATTTTTTAATTTTATCTAGGGCTAGTGGAGGAAAATTTGGCTTTGCAGAATCCATATCCATAGAAAAAGTTACATCAAATCAGATGAAGGGGTCAGAAATCAACATGGAAGATGCTGAAGAACAAGCTTCAGCACTTGTACTCAGTGACCAAGATAGTGAGACACCATCAGACACCATAGAAGAGTATCCTTTTAAGAAATTCATCTAATGTTTGCGTATAAATTTTCATGGTTTTGTGAATATAAAATATTTGTCAGTACTTAATACCAGTATTGCAAACTGTATAAGAAAAGTTTTTGTTGCTTCTGCAAAAAAAAAATATTGTTGATTGGGTCTTTATATTATGTATGTAGCAGTCAGTAAATCATTGAAAATTTATACCAACAAACAGAGAATAACTTCTCTTTAAAAAATGGTCTCACAGGTATCAAAATTTTGTTTTAGGATAATTGCATATGCAGTACTTCTTGAACTAATGGGATTTAGATACATACCTAATTTTTGCCATTGTTTTTCTTTTTTTTAAAGAAAAATTATTTGTCATTTTTGGCATATATGGATTTATTCCTCTCAAGCCTATGGCATGCAGTCTTTTGTTGGTTACTAAAAATCCTTTTATTTTTTTTTCATTAAATATATTACCCAGTCATAACACCATAGGAGAACTACTACTGCAGTGCAAGTTCAGCCCTCACAGATAAAATTTTTAGCTTAAAAGACCTAAAAATTTTGCCGAATGAGGTTTTGCAGTCAGAGTGAATTCCCAGTGAATATCTTGGTTACTACTCACATTCATGCCAAGCCAAACGCTTTCTCAAGAAAGACATCACAAAATCCTTTACCAAGTTTCAGTACTGTTAATACTGATCTCGTGACCTCTGACAAAAATCTAGCAGCTGTTCATATGTGTTCCATGCTATGTCATATCAAAGCTAGTCTGGAATATTATTGCTATGTCTTCAATATTGGATTTAGCTTCATTGGCAGTTTTCCATCTTGGGGAGAAATCTGTTAATAATCACATTTGGGAGGTGACAGCCAGGATTGCTGGAGTCATTAATTGAGCAGTTCACCATTCCATAGCCAATGCAATGACTGCTTTGGCCAGCTTAGACCTGATAAAACATGATGCATAGCTGTGGTCAGCATCACTCAAGCCTCATTTTGCTCTGACTTTATGAACTCAATATGACTGATGCATATTTTTACATCCTATCCATAGCACATCATGGAAATGTCTGCTTGGCTTATCAGTGGCCTTGACATTAAGCAATGGGTTTTTACCAGGGTTATACCTGGGTTTTTACCAGGGTTATAGATTATAACTTCAGTGTTCTTCTCAACTTCGTCTATGGTGGCAGCATACCTGGATGACATCCTCCAGAACATATGGTAAGTTTGACAGAAAATGATCTTCTCACACTTTAGACCATCTGGGCATTCTAGTGATCTAGGGAAGAATCTGACCTCTGTCCATCAATCAACTAATACAGACAAAATGGTCTCTCCATCCCTTGGTTTTTACTCAGGTATGTCCTTAATGTGACTGGTCATTAGTGGATATATTTGTGACAAGGTGGAATACCAAACTTCTAACAGTTTGTGTCACCAGTCCCAGATATAGATGCCTAGGCAGTTGATGTGCCATCCATAGATTGGAATGGCCTGGACATTCTTGACCTCCAACACCACAAGAGAATCAGAATATAATCTTATCCTTATTGCACCACTCAGATGGGAGAAGTAATGGGTCAATGACCTCATCAATCTTGCAGTGGAAGATAGAAATGTTCCTCATCTGCTTTCATAACTATGATGGAAGTTGTTTCATCCCAATGCAGAGCTACTGAACCAACACAGCTCGATCATGTTAAACAGGCCTTCGGTTCTCACAATCAGTTGTGGTGAAAATCACTCAAGAACACAATATGCCTCTACAGGCATCCTCTTTCCTATAGCAAACTTCCTAATCTGGCTATTTGAAGAGAAAAAGTTAGCACCAAGCACAATAAAAGTGTATCTCTCCACCATCACTGGCACCTTGCATCATGGAGGAAAAGATATCAGACTAAACAAAGACTTATCCAGCCTTCTCTACATCATTGATTATACATTGTCAAAAATGTTGGGTTTATTCCAAAGTAGAATCTTTCATGGGTACTAACATCGCTGAACAAGACCCAATTTGATCTGCTTTCAGGGATATCGTTGACATCATTTTATACAACACCTGCTTCCTCACTACATTAGCTATGGCAGGTAAAACAAATGCCTTACCAGTGGATCCTAACTACATGCTATTCAGATAAAATGGGTCAGTTTTGTTTCAAAGAATAGAGTCATTTCATCAAGAGAGATCATGCCTCTTCTTCTAGAAAGAACAAGATGATATATCAGCACAGACAGGTTTGTCCTGGATAGAGTGGGTCACTCACTCTAAATATTGAGAAGTTAATTCCTAGATGGTTGTTGTTGTTGTTGTGGGGCTTAATGCCATTGTTCAGCACACAATAGGCTATATATGGCAGCCAGTATTAACGGTGGAGGAAGGTACGGGAAAATCGCCGGAAATAACCACCGACCCACGAAAAGCTACTGGCAAGCTTTCTCACATATCCACATTCGCAGATGGAATTAACCTGTTGCATATTTTGGCTCGTGAAGTTAGAGCAGTTACCAGAAGCATAACATCTGAGCAAAACTGCTGTCTGACATTTTCCATATCGGGGGATGGAGATTAGAGTTCACATTCTCCAGCGTTTATCTAAGAGATCTTTGATCCCAAGGACTCAACTTTATCAGGTGGAACATATAGCTGTGGCACAATAGGTCACCTTACCAGGTAGTTTGAAGGGAAAAAATTTTGTTGTATTTAGCTCTTGTGGTCTTGAAAAGTGAGTGTAACTATGGAAGGAAAATAACTAGTATGTTTATCCTAAAAAGAACTGATATTACTTCTCTTGATATTGGTTGATAGCATTTGTGTAAAATCATTTCAATATAAAATGTTCTTCAAAGATAGTGATTTTCTATGTTTTCTATCCAATTATGTTAATGAATTTTTGTAATCATTTCTCTCTTAAATGATAAAGGGACGAAATGACTTAAAGTGTTACTGAAATCTTATTATGATGATATAAAAGAACATAGTGATCAGAATTTCATAGTTATGTTCATCCATTTGATCCTGTTTAGTGTTCTATATTTCTGTAAACTTCAAGACATCAACATTTTTGATATCTTGATGCCAGTATAGGAGACTTGGTTAAAAGATTTTTACACTTGTCTGTTTTCAGATGCTATTTCTTCATTAAATACATGTATTTTAAACAAAAGAAAATAACTTTAATTCTTTGCACTTAACAAATATTCTAGTGATCTCATAATTATACTGTCTCTTTTCACTTAAGCAATTACAAAATACTTTTTTCACATCTGCAGAAACCTCACAAAACTGAAAGCTTCTCAAAAACATACAAAATATGCCAGTTTTGTAAGGGTTTTAGGTTTGAGAGGTTTCACACATGTTTGAATTCACCTTTGAAGTTGTGTTTTTTTAACATAGGACATGGTTCATACAGCGGTAAGAAATCCTTGAATTTGAAGGATTGCATTGAAAACCTTTTATTTTAAAAAGTTGGTTTTATCCTTGAGAAATTCTTAAAGCTGTTGCATCTGCTGGAATTTCCTTAAACTTTGCCAAAAACTGCTTGAATTTATTTGATGGAATATAGAAGGTTTGCTGAATAAAGAATACCACTTTTCCATTCTGAATTGCTGTTATTTATGGAATTACCAAAAATAAAGCTTTCAACAGTTGCATGCACAATGATATTTATTTGTTGCATATATTGGGTCTTAAAATTTTGTTCTTTGTGTTAAAGACAAGTTCCATGAAAATGGGTAGCCCACAAATAAAAGCGAATTTATGATTTTTTGTTTGGTTATTGGAATGGAGACATTTGCATTTCTGTTTGGTTATAGGAATGAAGACATCTGTGTTTGTTTATTTATAGGATTGGAGACATCTGCATTTATTTCCATATAGGAATGGAAACATCTGCATTTATTTGGTTTTAGGAATGGAAACATCTGCATTTATTTAGTAATAGGAATGGAGATCTGTGTGTATATTTTCTTCCTTAACTATAACTCCAGTGAGGAAACTGTAGTACATGTACTGGTAAGTAAATTTTATGATTTTCTAATTTCTATCAGTAGATCTAACAGTTAACCTTTTTAAATATCAGCACTTGTGGTAAATTCAATGTTATTAAAACATTTAAAAATCCTACAGAAAACCTCCTAATCAGCATGGTTACGACTATTTAGCCAAAAATCAAATTATCCCTATAAATATAATGATCTCTCTCATTAATCAATTGACAGAATTTACTATGGGGAGTGACTCTTTCATCTGAAACAGGGCACAATGTGACTGGGTGTGACATTATGCTACATGTCTGCGGCATAATGCCCCAGTGCTAGACATCACTATAAACTGCCACACTGCAGACATCGTAGCGATATGACTGAGAAATTGTTAAGGCTACATCAAAAATCTAAATCACACACACACACACACAATTACAGGATTAGTGTAATGAGTGAGATAGTATAGTATTATTCCTGGATCAGTGGCACACACAAAATTGGCTCATAACATGAATATGTAGGAAACAACTCCATTTGGATGTTACTGTGTGTACAGATTCAAGTACCTGTGGTTTGGGGAGCACATCTGTTACTGGACTTCAACACAGTCAGCACAATGAGACATAAGTCTCGACATCAGTCCCATGAGGAATCTTTCATGGACATTATGATGCAATTCCATTTTGTTTTAAAGAGTTGGTTGCCACCATTATGCAGTCAGAAAGTCAACATAAATTGACTCTCTCCTGTATTGACACATTATGAGAGATGTTCAAACAGGATCCAGTCTGTGCTCTCAAGATTTTATTTAAAGTTAACCGAGTCAATTCATGATGCTCAAATATGTCTCTTTCTTCAATTTAAGCCTGGGAATCTAACACCTCAAGCCATTTTATCATGGCTGAAGCAGGTAATGCACATGGCATACTTTTACATCTCACCAGAACAGAGTCATGTCATAAAAATTTTGGCGTATGAGATCAGAGCAATCGCTATGCTTTTGACTGCAGTTTTTCTAAACAAGACATCATCAATGCTGGTCCACAACACTCTACATCCGGTCGTCCCAGTCAAAATATCACACAGTGAAGTTGCACAGTCAGCTACCAGACAAAACCTCCATATGGATACCCTATGCAGCTTTAGCTGGATATACCCAGAAATTCTGTTTGGTTAGAAGGTTTCATTTATTTCTTCTTTTCAGGCATAAACCACATCGCCTCCAATTATGCTGCTTGCAAGTCAGAAGTTTGGGTTGTTCTTCATAAATGAAATCCAACATTCTTCCGTCAAGGTGTATATAAGATACTCAACATTCCCACCTCCCATTACCTACTCTCCTAAAGTTAATTTGATTGGGGAACATATTCAGAGGAGAAATCAAATTTGTCTCTATTTAAATATTTATCTGATCACATTACTTCCCATCCTATCTGAAATGTGAATATTATGTTCACAATGTTTTGCTAAGTGTAAAACTTGTACCTCCAGGCCTTTGCAAGGAGAGGTAAAGAGTTATTGTCCTTTATCTATATAGTAAAGACTGGAAAGGCAAGTTTTCATCTTTTGAGATGTCTGGATTTGGGAGGTAGAAGGTTTATATTACTAACAATAATGTGATCAGTAAACTTTCTAGAAGAAACATAATTTACCGAAAAGTCCACTTAAATAATCTTTTCCCATGAAATATGGTAAAACTAGGAAAAAAAACCCAAAGTTTATGAGAATTGCTTGTTGTAGCACACATTACACATCAGGTTAATTTACTCATAATGCTGATAAAATTTTAATAAAACTATATTATAACATAACCTTTGATTAGTAACATTTTATTTTAGAAACTGTTATTAATATGTGTAAAAAAAAACCTTATTTTACTTAAAAGGCAATGGCTTAAAACTTATAGGAACACACTTTTTGTATAAAATACCTTTATTTCACTTAAAAGGAAAGTGCTTTAAGTGTTATTAATATATATAAAATACCTTTATATCACTTATTAGCAAGAGCTTTAAACTCTTATTAATATGTATATAATACCTTTATCACCCTTAATAGATAGGGTTTAAAATTTTATTAACATGTATAATAAACATTAATCTCACTAAATCAGCAGGGGCTTTAAACTTTTGCCTCAATATTATTACTTTTGCCTATGCAGAACAAGGGTGTTGGGAGTATTGGTCAGGGTGGTGCCAGCCAGTGGACCATAGATGAGGAGGAAGCAGAAAAGATGCAGACTGAGGTCAAATTCAAGATGACTAGAACAAAGTCCGCACACAAAAATCTGCCTACTGCCACTGGTAAGTACCATATTGTTAAGTTGGCTCTAGAATTGCACAAGTTATTGTCATATTTTTCCATCAAAAAATATGAACATGAGTCAGCATTCTTGATATTCATGGACCTCAGGGTTCTAATTTCACAAACAAAAATTGTTTATTAGTTAAATTCACAAATTAAATTTTCTCTGACACAAATGATGAATTTAAATTAAATCTTTATGCTAGAGCTAACAAATAAAAAAAAAAAACATTAGCTTCAAATAGTAAATTTTAAAAAAATCAAATACCATTGTGAAAGAATTGTTGACAGTGTTATTAGCATATGCACTATGCAGTTCCAATCCTGAGAGACACAAGGGAAGAAAGAAATTTTGATTCAGTCAGTGAAAAACATGTGCAATAGTGGAAAAAACTGCAATTTTCATGCACTCTTTCTTTTGTATTAAATGGCTTTGCACATGCCAATTTAATCATGATGCTAGTTCTTTTAACACTTCTAAAGTTTTACTGTCAGGTTAACTGGTGTCATCAGAATTCCTTTTGCATACATTTATTCAAATAAAACATTGTGTACAAAATATAAGATTATGCAAAAATACCCCTACCAATTCAGTAAAATATTTTTGTCTTATAGATGGTGATCTGGGTGATAATAGTGAAGAGGAGGAAACTATAGTTCTAGGACAAGATATGAAGATCATAAGTCAGCAGTAAGTTCTTTGTAATCTTTTCTGGTTGTTTTTAAGCATAAGTGACCCTTACACTCTGTTGAGAAATATGTACTTTGCTTGCAGATTTTCAGCAAAAGTTTTCTTTTAATTTTGTTCTGAGATTGTACTTGGCTTTTCAGTATAAATGTCCCTTACTTTTTCTAAAATATGTATTTTGATTTTATTTTTTTTTTAAAACACCTTTTGCAGTCATCAAACCATAGAAGAAATATTACTACTTTGCAAATCCAGTCCTTAGAGATAACACTGCTAACTAAAAAAGAGAAAAGTTTTCTGCCCAACTATGTGGTGGTCATGCAGAGTGATCTCCCCCATTGATGAAGGGATTCGCAGCAAAACCTATGAATATCTCAGTTACTACTTCCACTCATGCTGAGAAGTGTGCTCTGACCATGAGAGACCTCACAAAAGTCAGATTTAACTCTCAAACAAGTTGGATGAATTCTCAATTCACAAGGAAATTATACTCTGTCTATATTTCCAACCTTTCATTCTTTTCTGTATCGACAAAGTTCTGCCTTTACAATTTTACAACATTTTGTCATTTTGCTCATATAATCATACTTAGGTGCTTACACAGGTATGCAACTTCACAATAAGCATGGGTTGAATTTTGTTAACATGCGAGTCTCTGAGACCTATAGAAAACTCTTAATATATGTATAATTCTTCAAAAACTAACTGCATACAAGAGTTTTCTCTGCTAATACATTTAGTGTCCAGATGCTATGCTTTATTACAATTACCTGTACAGGTCATTTTGAACCTTTCAAATGATGTATATTGTGAAGTATTTTGGTTTTTTTCCTGGACACTTCATAGCTTTATTAAATTTATTTTCTAGGTATAGCTCTACTGACTTTGTGTTCAATAATAAGAGACAGATGCAGAGCTTCAACAGGTTTATGAGTTATGCTCTATTTGTCTTACACATTAGACCATGGGCAAAGTGCAGAAATGCATGACTAAGGACAAGGACCATAAGCCTTCATGCTGACATGTTCTCAGCACAAGGAGTTTTGGCAAAAAAAGGAGATAAATCAACAAAGGTCTCTAGAAATCTACATGATCCGAGACAGTCTTGGCACCTGTGTCGCCACCATAGGACTTCTTATTGCTGGTGATACCTTTCAGCCTTGCAATCTCAGAATTCTACTGTACAACTACAGATAATAAGCAGTGAGGTATTTAGCAAAACAAACTATCTTTTTACCCCACTGAAACATGGACCAGTCATGTGGATCCAGTATCCCTTAACCAATCCCAACATTATGACTCAGACAACATCCAGCCTATAAACACTTCTTGATTTCACTATGATGTGAGACTGCACTGATGGCCTAGTGGTAAGAGCTTCCACCTCGGATGCAGGAGGTTGCAGGTTTGAACCCTGGCTGTGTCATACATACCAAAGACTTATAAAAATGGTACAAGCAGCTGCCCCTCTTGGCACTCAGCATTAAGAGGTCAGTATTAGTACTGGTCAGCCTGGTATCAGGATAACGTGACAGGGGGCAACAAGCTGCTTCATGTCTGCAGCTCGATGCCCCCAGTGCTAGACATCACAATACAGACATTGTAGCAATATGACTATGTTAAAAATCCAGAACATACACACATACACACACACTCACTATGTTGTGGGAAGATCAACTTTCAGAGCTTCCATTGAAGTAGTTTTTCACCTTATCTCCAGAGTTTTGCCCACCTCTTCCTACCTTGTCAACCACCTGGACTAGGACCACCTGAAACAGGGCTCCAGCATCTGTTAATCTTACCATGAAAAGGAAGAATCCAACTACAAATTACTTTCACAGATATGGACCATGAAAAGGAAGAATCCAACTACAAATTACTTTCACAGATATGTTGAACATTTAACATCATCAATTAGAAGATCCCAGTATCTCTTTTTTCATAAAAATGCCTTCTGTCAAGTTTTCCTCCACAGGTCTACTATTACTACACACCAACTTTTCATTTGGACACTCCAACAGATAACTGGGATATGGCAGCTTTAGGGATTTAAAAACCATACTCAGTTCATAGAGATGGTATCCAACAGGTGGAACAGAGCTTCTCATCTCATACTTTGATTTTCATGATAAATACATGGGAGTTTGTCTCCAGAATGTTCCCAGGTCTTAAACAGAGCTGCTCAGCATATTTTAGCCAATACCATCACAGCAGCTAAAATTTACAATTGGCAGACCATGATGCACTGCTCTCTACTCCACCTTCCTTAGGATCATGATAAAGCCAAGCTTCAATCACAATTGTTGTGCTGTAATTAAATTTTAAATGACTAAATCTATTAATGATACAAACAAACCACTAAGGAGACAAATGTTTCCACCCCTCAGCTAACTCAGGAAACTTATAAAAGGAACCAAGGGATATGACTAAAATACAAGCCTCTGACAAGCTGTCCTATCTTTGTTCCTAATATCGAAAAATGGTTCCTGTGATTCGAAGTTTACAAAGACAGAAGAAAAAAACGCTTACACCAAAGTTTATCTCCATGACTGCCTCCATCTCTCAAAAAGTTACATTGTCTCTAAGCCATTCTCTGGCACAACAGTCATGAACACAAAAAGTGGTTTCCAAAAATCTGCTTCACTTTCAAAACATCTCCTCCTCTGTCCAGAGTCCCATCAACTACAAACATTTCCAACAAGCCCATTCAAAGCCATCACCTTTCAGCAAGAAATAAATGTCTTTGCCTACAGTGACATCTCTTATCAATTCTAAGTGACACCATTTTGACTTAAAATCAGTCCCCGAGTCTTCTTCTGATGAACCATGTTATGGCTCATGTCCAGAGCATCTCAAAGGCAGCATCATCAAGTTACCTGGACAACACCCAGCAAAAACACCAGGTGAGTTATATATTTGAACACAGTATGTTAACCCTTGTTACTCTGCTTACAGATTGGGGTTTCCTCATCAATAAGATAAAATGCAACCTAGTACCATCACAACAATTTGTTCTTTTGGATTTGGAATTCACCACACAGGTAAGCATAGTGTATCTCTCTCAGGAACAGGCATTGAAAATCATGACCATGGTGACTTTGTTACTCCCAAGGGAATTTCTTCTGTATGGGAATTCTTTCACCGAGTAGGTCATTCAATGAGGCAGCAGACATCATCTTAGCTTAGCTTTTTATGTGCCCATTACAAATGATTCCTTTATCCTATTGGAGGTCTAATGTTTACCCAATCATAATGGAGGCCTAAAGTTTGTCCAATCATAATGGAGGCCTAAAGATTGCCCAATCATAATGGAGGCCTAAAGTTTGCCCAATCATAATGGAGGCCTAAAGTTTGCCCAGTCATAATAGAGGCCTAAAGATTGCCCACTGGACTAACCTCTCCCCATTAGTACAGATATGAGGTGCTATCTGCAGACTTGGAGCATCCTAACTTGGCTCTCAGTGGGTATACTGCAAGTACATCATCCAGAGATCACAGCCTTTATGGATACAGGTACAGAAGGCAGGAGTTGGGGTGGGGTGGCACTGCTTCTACTGTCTTTTTGGGAAGCCTCTGAAGTGTGGTCTTCCCTGGACCAGCATCTACATATCAATACCCTCAAGATTAAGGATGTTTTGGAAGGCATTCACTGGTGGCAGTAATTTGTAACTGGCAAGTTCTCATTCTATCCAACTACTCTACAGTGGTGACTTTGCATACTGGTTTGCGGCTTTCTAAAATGGGTTGTTAACAGCAAAGCCACATCCAAGTTTGTCATATTCCTGAACATTTAATATAGCAGATTTTTTTTGTCTTTGTACAATCAGCTTATTCAAACAGGATGGTCTCTCCATTGATCAGCATTCACTCAGTTATGCACCCAATGGGACCAACCAAGTATGGACCTGACAAGGTGGAATACCAAGCTATTAACTTTTGTCTCACCTTTCCCAGATCCCAAAGCGTGGGCAGTCAATAGATTGGAACAGCCTGGATGCATACTACCTACTCTCCAACACCTATGACTCCAAACACTTTTGGCATAATCATTATGCTTTTTTTAACTAAATTATGCCTTACGCGTAAATGTACTTGGATTATTCTTTTTCAGTATATCCTCCTCCCCAAAAAAATGATAATTTGTTTTCCCACTAATCACACAAAGCATATTATGGAAAATATGGCTTCTGAGTAACAACTATGACATAAAAGTTCACTTGTCTGTAGACTTGCTGTGACTTTCCTTAGTGTTATGTTCTATTTATAGTAGCTGCCCTATTTCCAAGAAGACTTCTGTTTCTATTTATAGCAGCTGTCTGGCTTAGGATATAACAAACTGGTTTTCTAATTTTTAATCTTTGTTCACATATTCTTTGTTAAAAATAAGGTGAGGTACAGAACCATTCTGTAGAAATATCACAGTAGACATCCTATATATTCAAGTCAATCCGTATGTTACAGCAAAAATGTTCTTCGAATGATTTCTCAGATGGATTAGAAAGAAAAAAAAAAATGGAAATAAATGACTCAGATATGAATATATGAATAACACAATACAGTGCCATTCTAATGTAGTCACACACATTGCGGGCTGTGTGGAAAGGATTTTAATATTGGTCATAGTGTAAAACAAAGACACATTGAATTAGCTTGTTTTGCTAAATCTTGTGAGAAATGTTGGCACCAAACACAATCAAAGGTTACCACTCCACCATCACTGACATCTTTCATCATCACGGAAGATTAGATATGAGAGAAAACAAAGACTTATCCAACCTTCTCTCCACAAATGTTTAAGCCTATCATGAGTACTAACCTTGTTGAACAAAACACCATTTGAACCAATTTCAAGGGCATCTTTAGCCCACTTTTCTTACAAGACATTCTTCCTTATCACATTAGCAAAAGCAGACAGAATCAGCGAAATACATACACTGTCAGGGGACCCAAATTATATTCAGTTCCAACAATACGAGCCAGTTTCTCTTATGATGGTTCTCTCTTTCAACCCCATGAACAGGCTTCTGTCTATGGGTAACTAGACCATTATACTGAAATTAATGCTATGGGCACTGCTACTTAAGGCCACCAGCAGAATCTTTTACAATTTTTGAAGTGGTATCTTAATAAGACTGTGTCAAGGGAGATCACACCTTTTTTTCCTCTCAGACAAAAATAGGACGATATAATAGCATGGACCCTTTTCTTCATGAATTAAGTGGGTTTTTTGCTCTGCATATCGAGAAATAACTCATTTCAGTTCATGAGGTTAGAGTAGCGGCAAAACTGTTCTCTTAGTGGTATTATCCATGCTGTGGGATACTGATTTCAGTCCACATTCTCCAAAATTTACCTCAGATATCTTTCATCCCAAAGAGCTCAACTCATTCTGGTGGCACCTATAGTAATGGTGCAAGATGTCACCTTTCCAAGTCATTTTGACATCTTTATAAGATGTAGCTTCACAACTTCCACTGGATTTTTTGGAGGGAATATTTAATCTTTCCAAAGTTGGATACTTCTTCAGTCAGGTTACTTAGAAGCTATCTCACATACCTTAGAGGACTGAGGATGGTATCTCCAGGCAAGGGGATGTACCCCCCTCCACTTCTTACCTTTTCTCCCTAGGTAGTATGATTTGGTAACATATGTAAAGAAGAAACCAATTTTTTAGTAGTTTTATTTTGTTGGGAATACTTACCCAATCATAATAAACATACACCCTCCCAACTTCCCCACAATTAAAGCCATATAGAGAGCATGCCTTATGTAGTAACAGATATTGTTGCCAATCCATATATCAAAGGGGAGATCAATCGGTCCAACTGCCACCTAGGTGGCAAGATAACTTTAAGCTCTTTTTGTCTTTTTAGTTGAAAGTAGTATCAGGGAGGAATGGATTTTTTGTGAGGTGGTAGTATTTCTCCTAAGGTATTTTGAATGGGTAAGTATTTGTGAGGAAACTTTGGGAGATGCAGTAGTTTTTCATATTAACTACCAACAAAGTTGCAGAGCAATTTGCTTTTAATAACATAAATTTAAGTAGTTGGGAGGGTGGACAAAGAAATGTTTCCTTTTCCACAGAATTTAAATTATTAATGACAAAATTCAACAAGACTTTGTTGGTGTATTAATCTCAGACAGAAAAAAACATCCTTCTAATTTAAAGTTCAGTAGCTTTAAGGTCATTGTAACAGTTATTAAAAATGTATTTTTACTTATGCATGTAACTTTTTATAACAAATTAAAATCTTGCTTTTCAATTATTCTCAAAGCATGCAGAGATTGCTTTTAAACAAATAACCATATTTTAAGGTTATCATGTACTGCATTTGTAGCACATGTTTTTAATCACAGTCAGCATTTTTCTGATATTTTCCTACTTTGAGAGTTGATCTTGATCAAAAACGAATAACTGTTTGAGTTGGATTTCTGGTATAGAGGAAAGACCAGTCAGAGCTCCTGCTACAGTAAATAAGAGGTTGCTTTGGCTTGAAAGGTACCAGTACATTATCATACATGCTTTAATAGGATACAACTTAATTGAAGCATTTCTATTTAATCCATTTCAGAGAGCGACAAAATTCTCAGAAGATGCAGACAAAGACTGGTGATGTAAAGATGAAAAAAGGAAAAAAATATATGAAAAAATAAATATTTTTATAGAAATTATGATTTATCTAATAATTTTTTCACTCCATACTCATTTATAAATATATTGCCTCAATGAAGTCAAAGAAAAGCTATTCCACTTTGCCTGGTAACAGCATCACCACAGATAAAAGCATGTACAAGTTTACAGCCTCACTGAATTTAAGCCATTCTTTCTTCCTTGGTCCTAGGTAACAGTTTGACAGCATCTGGCCCTTGGGAGGGGCTAATTTTGTATATACATGACCTTAATTTTTACATTAAATTTGGTTATATTTCTGTTTGTTTAATGGATATTTGTTGCACACTTATACCTGGAATCATGAAAATCTGGTAAGAGGATGCATCTTGATGGGAACTATACCCTCTTCACAAAAATAGGTCAATGTGATCCACATTTTACAATTCACTGACTTTGATTCAATTTTGTGTTTTGGGTTTAATTGTCAAGCTTTGTAAATTCTATAGTCATTAAATTAGATGATTGTATGCATCTCTGTTGGTATAAAACCCTTTTACAAAATTTGAGTCATTGAGACCTATATTTCATGTTGTACTGGCTTTGGCTAAGTTTTTGCACTTAGCTCATGATCAAATAGTTTTTTTTTTGACCCTTGATATAGACCTTGTCATACCTAGGTTCATGGTACTTGATGAATGGATGCATCTTAATGAATCCTACACAAATATAGGTTACTGTGATATTTGTTTGACACTTCTCTAGTTTTGGTTGAATTTTGTGTTGTAAGTTTATTTCTCATGCTCTATTAATCCAAGAATCATTAAGCAGGGTGATTATATATTTCTTTTATCACCACATGATCACAAGAAGAACAAAATGTAAGTCATTGTGACCTACATTTCACATTTTACTGGCTTTGGTTAAGTTGTGCATTTAGTTATTCTATTTTTCGCATCCTGTATATACACAATTATACATAGGTTAATGACATTTTAGTGAGGGTATAAATTTTAAAAGAATCTACACACAAATGTTGTCACTAAGTTGCATATTTAATATTTCACTAACTTGAATTGAATTTTGAGTTTTATGTTTATTCTCAAGCTCTCTTTGGAGAAATAATCAACTAGTTGATTGTAGGAATCTTTGTTAGTACCACAGCTTAACATCTAAAGAAAGTCACAATGAGCTACATTTCACAATGTACCATTTTGGATTATGGTTTTGCATTTAACTGATGACCTAATAGGTTTCTGATGACCTAATAGGTTTCTGGCACCTTGTATACAAACTATTACACTTAAAATATGAAACTTAGTGAAGATGTCTCTTGACTACTACACTAGCTTAAAATAAGTAAGTCACTGACCAAAAGTGCACACTTAATTGACTGGTTACTTTTGTTTTCTTAGTATCCTTGCTTTAATCAGTAAAGTAGATCATTCAGTACATCTCAAAAGCTGCCAACCCTCCAGACTCGCAATTAGGGCTGTTCCATTTAAACATACATGGTACACAGGGAAGGCAATTTTTAAAAAGTATATGCCAGGGTACTTTGATTTCACAGTGTTCATATTAGAATGATAAGAAATTTTAAATTTCATCTATGGGTGGGTACCCCAATTTAAAATTGCCTTCCTTGGGTTCCATTTATTTTTTAATGGAACAGTCCTTGGTGAAAAGTGGGATAAAAATTAGTGAATTTGAACACAATTAGTGAAAAATGATATTATGACACTAGCTCCATCCATTTCAATGGTTAGTACTGCATTATATGAAAATCTCAAAACTCAATATAGGACATCTTATTTACACTGATCACACATATTTGCAGCCAAATTCACTGATATACACAAACTTCATGCTATTTGTCAGATATAATGCTGTGGCAGACTTTAACTTCCTCAATTAGGTTATGGTAAATTTGTTTTTAAAACAGTTCAGGCTTTCTGCCTGCTGGTAAATCTTGGTGACTAAGATTATTGCAAGTTTTCAGCACTTAAGGAAGCACTAAAGTTTCTCTTATTTTTCCTCACAATAGGAAATAATCTTTCACTTCACTATTACTGTTGCTAATCTACAGCTGAGAAAGGCAGGTAATGTCCAACAAGAAAGCTAGCAAACAATGCTTTTTAGCATGCAGGACTTGAGTGGGTGGCTTAAAGTACTCCAAAGCTGAAATCTGCTGGGGAGTACTATAGCACATCATTCTGCCTACATAATTTGGGAAGGAGTCTCATTATTTCCACAGCATTATAATTGTTTGCATGATCTAGATGCCATGAATAATACAGACATTTGTACCCAAAGAAATTTACAGCATTTTGGGTAAGAATCATGTGATTTTAAAGAAAATAAACAAAATTATTTATTTCATTTAAATTATATATTCTAAAGCCTGTAACCATGTTAGATATTGTGCCAAAAATGTTCAAAATTCTTTTAAGATCTTGTGGATAGAAAGCTGTGTGTCAAATCATTTGATGCATAAAAAAGACTTTTTGTGCACAAATCGACAATTGTACAGAAAGTACTAGTAGTGCCTTTCTTTGAGCAAGATGTCTTATTATCCATCACCTGGGATACTGCAGAAACAATACTACCAAAGAACTGTGTGTGGAATGGATACTCTTTTATTGGTACCTGATTTTATTACATTTCTGAAACTCATGAAATAATATCTCCCTTTTTAAAGCCATAGTGATAAAAAAAATTGAAAATTTATTGGTATAATTTCAAATTAATATTAGTAAATGATATTAAGCATGTCTCTTAAAGCCTAGAAGAACTATAAGCAATTGTCTCAACTACTTATACCCGTCTCTCCCACCCCCACCCCTAATGGATATGACTGTTGTCACAAAAAGCAGAACTCTTATGAATACTGGGTAATACTGGGTAAGTACAATGACTGTCAAAATGCATATTTTCTGATGATGACCATTATAAATACTAGTTTCAGAGGAGTCAACTAAAAACTACAATATTAGTTTCATTCACAATTTTTTTTATCAAACATTGCATTTGTTGAAATGTGCATCTTTAAATGAGGACCACAATATGCATCAAGTTTCACCACAATCCATAACAAAGAGGCCCAAGTGGGCCAGGTATTCTTTTCCCCATTATGGGGCCCTTTATGGCAGAGTGGTATAAACCACTCACCTTACCTGATCACTAACACATCTCATCTCTGTCAACTTGTGTATAAATTTTAACTCACCAAGCATCGGTAAGCAAGTAGGCTTGCCAGTAGCATCTGATTGGTTTTTCATAATCCCTGTGGTTTTCTCAGTCTTCCAATAAATATACTGGCCACTATGCATAGTAATTCGTTTGCTGAAAATGGCATTAGACACCACAAAACCATACCAGCAATGCAAAATCATCTCTAAATATGCATGCATCTCATTACTGTATTTATTTAAATTATACAAGATCTTGATAATATAAGCATGAATTCCAGGTATACCAGTACTCAAAATCAGGTAAGAAATATGTCTTCAAGAGGGGTATCAACCTGTGCCAATCAGGAGAAAGATTTTCCTGTTAATATGTCTGGTTCTTGCTCATTACTGAATCCATCCAATGTCATGATATAAACGTGAATTACAAGGTTGATGAATCATGGATGAAATGTCAGTACTAAGCCATTATATACAAGACCTTCCAGAAGAATATTATATTGCATGACTATCTCACATTATTGACTACGTATGAAAGCTTAGGAATATCCTGTCTATTTGATTTAGGTACCACAATTTGATAGCTTACAGACCCCTTGTCATCAGCAGATACCTTGGTCTCCGTTTTCTCATAAGGACCCTTCTCCTCTCAAAAAATAGCAATTTCATATCTCTTTGGAGTCAGCTTTGCTTATAGTCCCCTGAAACAAATGGGAGATCTCAGGTTTTCCATTTCAACAACAAATTTGTCACCCTGATTAGACATATAAAAATGAGTGGTTAAAAGAGGATAATAATAATAATGATAAATTCTTTTTGATTGAGCAGTAATCATACCAAAGTGACCTCATCTAAAGCCTGATCAATACATGTGTGAGCTAAAGGAATTGTTTCTCATCAATTTCATTCTCAAGCGTTCTTTTATCCAAGGCTCTAGTCACTGCACAAACACAGTATAAAACAGGGATTTCAGTTTCAATAAAATTAACCTTTTATTCCAAACAAGGCTTATCAGTTACAGTATATTTTTCACAATCTTATCTCCATCTAAGTCAATGCCCATCAATAAGTTAACACCCTTAATGGGCAAAGAAATCACATTGCCAGCAGTCACTGGTTCAGAAACTAAGTCTGATAACAAATTAACATTAATGGAAGGAATTTAAATAAAACTGTACTCTATTCCCTGATAAAGAAACCTTTCAGAATATGACTTCACAAAGACAAAGTACCTGATAATAAATTACTCTGAGAAGCTTCCAATAAGTGTGTATCACTTATTTTGTTCCTGTAAGTCAGCAGATATATTTTATGTAGTACTTAGATATTATTATTTGAAGGAATTCTGGACAACACCATCTTGGAGGACTAGTACATTTATGGTTTGGGATGATTAGGACTTTCATAGACCTTTATAAAGACTAGTTTGGATTCAATTCATAATACTATAAGTTTCCCTCATATTTTCATTTATAACTTTAATAATTAAAGTGTTTCTTATGCTTCACAAAACTTGTTTTTTCTTTTCTTTTTCTATTCCTTAGTTTGTGGCCATCGATTCATAACAGAAAATTGGGGGTTCATCTAAGACACAAATTTCAGAGAAACTGAAACTGTTTTAAAATTTAAGTTCATTCTGGTTTGGAATTTTCTTAGTCCCTAATCTTTTAAAACCAACAAGCTTTAACAAAATCAACAAAAGTGGCAATCTTTAATTTAAATCCTGGCCAGGAAACAGCATCCTTAAAATGGACAAATTGCTCCAACTTGCAAAACAATATGATCTTTCAGCCATCATTGTTAACAGAAGAAATAAAATATTTGGTAAAAAAATATTTTGGACATAAGTTCTTTGGGTTTGTCAAGTAAGTCTGAATCTAGCTTTAACCTGCAAGCAATAGAATTGAAATTAAGAGACAAGAATAAAATAAAATTTTAAGCTTGAAAATAATCAGAGGCAAATTGAAAAAGTAGAGACATATTCAAAAAAGAAGAATGGAAAGAAAAATGCAGAAAAGAGAAATGCAAATGCAGGGAAAAGAAAGAGACAATGCCAGGAAACGAAAAGAGGCAAATGCAGAAAAACAAGAGACATTCAAAAAGAAGATGGAGAGAAGCAAATGAAATCGCAATTACAAAAAGAAGACAAAAATGTCTTAAAAATACTATTAAATTTATAATTCTAATACCTTTCATTAAGAAAGAAATACGAAAAAATATTACAGTATATATTTTATGTTCGTTAACTGCAATTAAAATTAAAGGATAAGAATTGTCAAGCTGAAAGCAAACATGTAAAATGTAGGCCCATAACTTCTGTGTGGTAGTAATGGAGATGCATATATCAACTTGGGGGTCATCCATTTATTATGTCAACAAAATAGAAGGAGCTGAGTTTGAAAATGTTTGATAATTGTTGACATGGAGGAGGGGGATTGATGTCAATATGTTATTTTTTACAATTTAATAAATCAAAAAATAGTTAAAGTCTCGATTTTTTCATGAATTCAAAGGTTTAGAGTCAATTTGAAATATATTAAATAAGTAAAAAAAATAATATAAAATTTATCTGTAGACCTTTTAATTTCCATAATTCTATTTTTAACATAAAAGCCTGCTGTACAAAATATTGTTAGTTTGTAGGAGGGGAGGTAAAATATTTTTGACATAATTTTTTTGGGGGGGTGTCACTGAAAGTTTGACAGTTGTTGACAAGGGAGGGGTAAAAATTGCCTCAAAATTGTTGCCATAAGTAATGGACGCCCCTTTGTTATATGACCTTAGCATAAACAGTGCTTAAGATTGAATGAGGGTGAGTAAACAAGTAACACAGCTCGACTGACGATTTAATAGCCCCAAAATTTAGGTTAGGAAGATTGTTTCTGACTTATAACAGATATGCATGAACATTTTTAATATATTTTTATCAGTAAAATAATGTTTTCCATACAAATTTCTTTTGAAATATGCTTTTAAAATACTGAGTGTTATCAGGCCTTTTACAGTATCTTTTGGAGCCCACTTAAATTCAAACACTTTTCAAGGGTTGTCCATATAGTATGTCTGAAGATAATCCATATTTTCCTACCACCACCCCACCCCCTGACGTCTCCATCTAGCAAGAAAGATATGTTGGCCATGTAATCAACCCCATGCACTAGGAGGAACCAGACCTATGTATTAATTCCAACTCATTCATGTAAATTTTGTGGTACAAAATTTAAATTAACAAATAATTATACTTAGGGATGACGCACATAAAGGACATTTGCAAAACATACTGGAATACACGCAGTAGGCCCAAAGCAGCTGTTCAACACAGAATATCATAACACAAAATACTAGCTTGTGGACGTCTGCAAGGTCCTTTATACCCCTTCTTCCTTGTCCGCATTTGAACCAACCCTTCCTCCTCAATCTTTGCGGCCTTCCTTCATGGATGATCCAAATGGTAACCACGATAGACCCATTTCACAATTCATATGTTGGAAGAGTTTATGTTCCTAATACCAGTCATGAAAACTCAAAGTGAGGCAAGCTCTGCTGGGTGTAGGATGATTACATTGGCCAAGATCAGGAGACTGGCTTTACAATAGTTGCTAAAGTTTGAACAAATAGTCCTAAATTGTTCCATCATCATTTTTGCCAAAAAAAGTTTTGCCACATGTCTCTTCAATAGTCATTCCTGCTCTGGATATGGGACACTTAAATGTTCAATTTTATTAAGCAGCACCATTTAAGCGCAGGCAGTATACTGGATAGTTCAACCTTTTGGGTATTGGGGGTTTTTTTTGTTTTTATAATTTTATGGTCATGGCCTCAGATCTAATAAGAATGCTTTCTTTGTCTATAACTGCTGAATCGGCACTAACATCTGAAAGGATTTATATGTATTTAGCTGTAGTTATTTTATTAACATTTTTCAGTACAATGTTGAGTATACTGTTGAGGAAATCTCTGCATGCAGTTCTGTTGATGTGATCTGTTCCAAGTTCAACTAGATATTTAATTTGAGCCTCACAAAGAAATTGGGTGCCACCCATTGGACTAAAGCACTCACCATTATGGATCACTGCTATCTCAACTCTTCATGGGTTCGAGTCTCAGGCTTAGCCAATGTGGGTATGTAAGAAAGCTTGCCAGTAGCTTCTCTTGGTTGGTGGTTCCTCTACCATTTATGCTGGCCACTATGTATAGCCTATCTTGTGCTGAAAAAAATGGCGTTAAACCCTATATCAACAATAACAAAGAAATAGACTGAAAAAATTTTTCTTGGCTTTATTATGGCACAAGCTGTGTTAAACAGCTTATGTTAGATTTGGCTAGAAATGTATGTATTGATAACTATATCCAATCATGCAACTTTTTTCTCTGATCTGGCCCTTCATCAGCAAATCTGAACAAACTCATTGTTCTTTGCACTTTGTGTGCATCTTTCCTTGTTATAACCTGTCTTGCATATATTACAAGGTACAGTTGTTGATGTTGGTCTCTACCCAAGGAAAAATCATGCAGCCAAGAATCTTTGAACTAGTTTTTTCCTTTTCTTTATCATATTCCCTATAACAGTCAAGTCTAATTTAACAGTGTTTTAAGAAAACTTTTGATTCAACTTTTCACCATATGACTGTAGCTTTATAAAAAAAATGATCCTTTCAGATGCTTTCCCATGAAAATTCATCATAGTCATGCATGATTTTAAGGAGTCCAAAATCCTTGAGCCAGTGAAATTCTTTCTGATGTAAGAATCAAAAGATATCATTTAAACCAGTACTGTCTGCTTTTGTCAGTTGTATCCACAAAAGCTGCATCTGGTTTCAGTACTAATTGATACATTTCAACATACAATATGTAAACAGTCAAAACACTAGCAAGCTATTTACCAGTAAGTACAAATGGCACCTTGTGTAAACATTGCTAATTCCTTTTCAAGTTAAAGACAAGTTTCTTGTCCACATATGTAACCTTGATAAAGTTGTGTTCCTAAGAACAAATTTCTGACTTGGACAACATAATTATTTTTTTTTCCTTGCAACCCTGCAGATTCTCTTGACCTCAACTGGAGCACCATTTTAGGTTTTCTTCTTTGTATGTGATATGATTATGATTTTTCAGTCATATCCCTATGATGTCTGCAGTGTGGCAGTTTATAGTACATGTATGTCTAGCACTGGGGCATCATACCACAGACATGTATATCCCACCCAGTCACATTATCCTTACATCAGGCCAACCAGTCTTAACACTATCCTCTTAATGCTAAGCGCCAGGCGAGGCAGCTGTTAGTACAGGGATCAAACCCACGACCTCCCTCATCCAAGGCAGATGCACTAACCACTAAATGCATAGTTAAGTTTCATAATGGAATGCTAAATGGCACCATACAATATTTTACATTATACCTGAAATAAGCTAATTGTTATAATTATAGTAGAGATGTAATATTTTGACATTGCCTCAAATGTTAACAAGGGTTCTTTTTAATGAGATGGACCTTGTGTAAATCATGTGAATGGAATCCTTTTAAACTACACCTTTTTCTTAATTTTGCTACTATTTATTTGCTATTTAATGCCATCTATTTGTTAAAGGTGAAACTTGTTACATCTTGTCTTTCAAATCAGAACATTGGCATGCAAAATGAAGTGTTGCAAATTTCAAATTACTCATCACTGAAATCCTATACTTAAATGTCAGATTTGTGAGAATTATTGAATTTTAGGGTTATTTTGAAGTTGTGTTATACATGGAAAATAATTACATCTCACTTAAAACTTCTTTTGCATAAGAGCTCCATTAAATATTTAAACATGTATAGCCTCACTGTAATTACCTCATTACTCTGACCATATTTAAAAGCTTCAGAATTCAAGACTATAAAATGCTCTTCACAACTCGTTTTTTCACTTTATTTCCTTATTTAACTGGTTATTGGAAGTAAAAAACAGGTTTTATACAGGTGTACAATCAAGGGTTGAATATAATATAAATCTTGCAGTTGTGAACACACCATTTTCAAATTTCAAGTCAACTCAGGATCCTGTTTTAGTGTGAACTGGTGTGTTCAAGCTTTTTCATAATATACTAACTGGATATATCAATGCTGACATCAAGGCCACAGGATTTATCCATATTAAATAAAGTGAAAGAATACAGCACAAAAATAATCACAAGTTACATTAAATCTCTGATTTGAAGATGGTTATCACTTAGCTGGAATAAAAAAAAATATAACTTTCTCATAAACACATGAAAGGTTACTTCCTTTTGGTGTGTTTTGCCCAGAAACAATGGTAGCTTACCAGGCCAGGCTTCCAACCTGTACTCCTCTGGTTAAGATTTGGGCAAGCTAACCATTAAGCACAAATAGGGAGAAACAGACAAATAGAAACAATTCTATATCATATCTATTACCAGAAAAACTTGCTATTCAGTGTTTTAGATTTTTAACATTGTTAAAACATACAAAGACTACATAGAATTGATCATTGAATTATGACATGAATTACTACATAAAGTCAAAATGTGCTAGCCCAGATAAATTTAAAATATACATATTAAAAATATTTTTCAGTCATATTGCTACAATGTCTACAGTGAGACAGTTTATAATGATGTCCCACCCAGTCACATTATCCAGACACTAGGCCGGATCAGTCCTAACACTAATCTCTTAATGCTGAGTGCTAAGTGAGGCAGCTGTTAGTACTATTTTATACCTTTTAGTATGAAACTCTGAGCTACAATGCAAGAAAAATTCAAAAATATATTAGAATATCCAAGTTTATTTCTATAATTAGCATAAGACATAATAAAATCTGATGATAAGACAATAAAAAAATTGAGATGCAGTGATTGAATAAATTATCTGTGGTCCCTTTGAAGAAGGAATGCCTAATTTACAGTGTTTGAGCGTGCAGTGAATCAGTGGAAACATGATTGCGATTCTAAAATTCGTCTAAAACTAAAAGAGTGTCAAACTGGGGTCTGATGCAGAACCCAATGAAATGAACTGAGCATATGTAAATGAGACAGAATGTGTATGAATGTATTAAAAATGTAAGTTTGTATGACAGATAAAATGAGATGCATGCAAAACATGTAATTTCTACAGAGAACACAATAGAAAGCAGTTCACATCTAAATAACCCATTCATCCCTTTTCAATCTATATGCATTCATACAAATTCCATCTATTTAATTTGTTTACCACAATAACGAGGAAATGTAGAGTTAAACGAACATATTCTGAAAGTGTCATTTTTCAAAACTGAGTGAATAGGTACAATTAAAATGTTTCAACCTACACCATTAATAATCATAAAAACAGGATATAGCTTTTTATAAACATTCAATGAAGACTAATATAAAAAAAACCTCATTCTTAAGTCATGCCAGAAAATAGTATTTTTACAATTAAGCAAAGAAAACTAGTTCTGTGAGTTTGAAGTACAAGCACCAATGTATAGATTTGCAAACATTTAAAGACATTTTAATTTTCATTTAAGAAAACATTTTTGACCCAAAATGTGAAAAGTTTGAAATTCCCAACTTGTGACAGGTTTATCAAAAAATATCCTTCCCAGTTATTGCTATTAAATTTTAATAATCTATGAAATAATTTGGATCCAATAAAATGTTCAAAGATTAAGACATTTGGCTTCAATTTCAGTGCACCTAATCTTCAATGGTCTTGATTACCACCCATAATCCTAAAATTAACAATCGTGCAATCTTTTTGGGGCAACGGTGTAAAGTCTTTAAAATTATATACGAGTTAATTGATATAATTTAAGTGGAAGACAAAAAAAAAGATCAGTAATGTATTATAAACAATTTAAACTTTTGATTTTATGTCAGAAAATTTATTTTAAACAAAATGGGCTTATATTCCAGAAAAATAGTATTAAGCAAAGAAAAACTAGTTCTGTGAGTTTCAAGTACAAGCACCAATGTACAGATTTGCAAAGATTTAAAGATATTTTAATTTTCATGTAAGAAAACATTTTTAACCAAAAATGTGAAAAGTTTCAAATTCCCAACTTGTGCCAGGTTTATCATAAAATATTCTTCCCAGTTATTGCTATTAAATTTTAATAATTCAAATCTATGAAATATTTCAGATCCAATAAAAAAAAGAGTAAGACATTTGGCTTCAATTTCAGAACACCTAATCTTCAAATGTCTTGATTACCACCCACAATCCTAAATATTTACAATCATGCAATCTTTTTGGGGCTAAGGTGTAAAGTCTTTGAAATCATAAGGTGCAAAGTCTTTGAAAGCATAAATGAGTTAACCAATCTAATTTAAGTGGAAGACAAAAAAAAGGTCAAAAAAGAGAAAAGGATCAGGAACGCAATATAAACAATTTTTTTTTAAACTTGTTTTTGTCAGAAAATTTGTTTTAAACAAAATGGGCTTAAATTCACTATCAAAGGAATCTATCAATTAACATCATGAATATACTAAGGTATTTCAGTCTTGCCTTCATTTCACATTGCATGTTTTGACTAGAGAAAACTACTATTATACATTATGCAGACAGATTGATGACAAGTAGTGGGGTAGTGGATTAGAATTGTGCAGCGAGGGTGAGGATAAGTCTACTTTCACATTGCCAAGACTGCATTTATAGGTGATTTTTTATACAAGGTGAACGCTTGATGAAAAAATATTCGACTTTTTACATACAACAAGGTATAGTTGTGAAGGCAAGACATTTATTCCTTCAATTCTATTTTTGGAGTAGGGTATGTGAGCATGTTATTCCCTGAGGTGCCATCTGCAAGTAAATATTCAGGAACATATCAAATTATTAATATTTGCAATTAGTTTTGCTTCTTAAAATGAGCTGTATTTCAAGTTATCCCACCCTCCCTATGCAAAACAATTTAGCATGTAACATTAGCAAGTAATTCATTTGAGCCCATGTTTAAAAAATTATCCTTATAGTTTGATCTTAATTTCAATTTATTTCTTAATTTCATTTTATCCACTTTTCCAACAGTTCTAAAAATTGCATTTTAATAAAACTCTTCCTATTATAGCAATACAAGTAAAAGTTTTACTTAAAAAATGATTTTCACATACACATTAAAATGTAAAGATTTCTGGTATTGCAAAACTATCAATGATGTACAAGAAATTTCATAGCTTCCACTCACATTTATCACAACACTTGCACAACTGATTACAAATATTAAAAATAACACCAACCATGCAACATCCATGAGTGAACAAAATTGTTGCCACTGTATTGCACTGTTGCAAATAAAATAAAATCTTTAGCCATTTTTGAAAGCTTTGGCATAAAATGAATAAAAACCATTTTCCAATATCTTGCAGACAGACTCTGAACACTGATAAATGTTGAAGACACTGTAGTGATATCTGAACACATTATGGGGATATCTTATTACATCATAGTCCATAAAAAAAAATGTAAGCCACAAAGACTTCACAGCCATTTAGCATTGTCATGATCACAGACCCTACAGTTTTTTAAAAGTCAATGTTGTATGGCTAATGAAAGAACTTGGGTAGATCTGTCTTGGCCTTCTATCTTCCTTGCTGTTGTAAGAAAGGGCTCTTGAGCAACTGCCTAGCTAAAAAGTGGCATGTTGAGTGGGGGAGGATACTTCTGATAGTTGGATACCTCATTGTGCCTGAAAAATAATATAACAAGCATAAACATCAATCTGAGAACAAAGAATTATTACTACATAGATACTTTTTTCCAAGGCTAGACACAATCCCAAACTTATAATCAACGTTCATTGGACAGACCATCTTCATCGGACTCCTTCAGTATCTGCTGAAGAAACCTTACTCAAGGGTTATCAATAACATTCTGTCAGAGTTTCTCAGACCAGCTGTGACCTCTCTACAACTACGTGCCATTCAGTAGCCACAGGCAGTCCCCAAGGCAAACATAATTATAAATAAAAACTTAACTGGATCTTCATTTTTGTTGTGTATAAAAGTTTATAGTTTGTTTACCAAAACAGTTGTATTTTGTCAGAAATTTTAATTTTTTAAAAAATTTATTATCCTTTAATCATGTTTTGCTGTGGCTAAATGGGGTGCTGTAAAAATTAGAACATAGTGCAACTCAAACCTTTCAGATTAGTGCAAGTACATGCTTTCCCTTTTAAAAATGTGAAACATCCTGATTGCCAGGAGAGCAATTGTTATCCACATGAAAACTATCCAATTTCTTAAGTCCACTAAATATTTTCTTGTTTGTTAAGCGTGTTTGATGTTTACTGGCACTGATAAATATCTTGCCTAGGTGTTGGCATTCAATGCAATATTCCCTGTCTAACAGATCGCATGGACGTCCATCTACTTCATTTCTATTTTCGTAAAAAATCTAATGTCAGCACAATGCTTTTCTGTGGGAGTCAACTTAATCAGGCAATTTTACAGTTTGTAGATTACATCTTGTATGACAGTTAACATATATAAAGCATTTTCATCTACCATCAAGTAATTGGAGGTGGGTTGCAATTTTCTTTCATCCAGAGATAATTTTTTCAAATCTGATGGATATAAAATGCTGTTATTCTGATAACTCTAGTTTTCATTATTACACTTTGAGAAGTGATGTCTCAAACAGGATAAGTGGGACTAACACTTATCTAAGCAGGCATAGACAAGCCCATTATTGAATGATACCACACTTTAAAAGATCTAGTTTCCCTTCTTAACCCCCTTTAACCAGTTAACTGAGAAGTACAACCTCAAGGCAAAATGAGGTAACTGTAAGAAGCTTAGTCTGAAGTCTCTTGATTGTGCTACAAAGAAATAGTCACCCTTGAATAGTTTCATTAGCCACACCTTGATTATCCAAGAAAAGAACAATCTAGACTTACACTTGAAATTTCATTCAAGTTCTTTATGTTTGACAGAATCATGGATAAACAAATCAAGACAATTGTTTAGAATATACAAGACTAATATTTAGTTGCTCAAAGCACATGCCACTCCACCACAGGGATTGACCTGGGCTTTGCCAATGTTGCAAATTGCAATGTTTCCATTTTTGTGACAAAAAATAACCAGTTGAGATTTTATGACAGCATTTTTGGCAGTATAACTTGTACATACAATCATGAATTTGGAGGGGAGAAATTCAATGGGACCATGAAAGTAGTAGACTTATATTCCCACATAAATCCTTTGTAAGTATTGACAAACCTATCTGTACAGTGCAATGTTACATCATAATCGGCTAATGTTGACATCTGGCCTATGTAGGATGTTAACACTTAATCATTATATCAGTTGCTATACCTACAATTGACCAACCTATGAAGAAGTGAATGGAAACGACTACGGCTACAAGTTACTGAACTGCTAATCCTTGTGTTTTTTAAAAGTTATGGAATTTGGCAAAGTTTTGGAAAAGTCATGGAATTTGTGACAATAGAGTTAAAGAAATTGATTACTTCAAATTTCATAGAGCATTGAGAACCAATTAAATAAAATGATAAAATTACAATCGATAAATGGTTTCAATTCATATAACAAGAGTATGTTTCTCCTAATGGAAGTATCATGTGATTTGTTAATATTATAAATAGGAACACATACAAAGACTACATAGAATTGATCATTGAATTATGACATGAATTACTACATAAAGTCAAAATGTGCTAGCCCAGATAAATTTAAAATATACATATTAAAAATATTTGTTGTTAACTTCTATGTCATTCTTGATGTTCATTTACTTGACAATGCAAGATAGTGTGGTCCTTGAGTTTTATGAAATGGCATTAAAAAAGTTTTGGAATTTGTTTTTGTTAAGTTTGCAGGAACCCAATTTACCTTTGAAGTACTGATTGCTGTGTACATATACAATGCAAACGGAAAAAATCTATCAGAGTTATATACTGTCAGAACAAGATTATCATGGGTAAACGCAAGCTAGATGTTGCTTATTCATCATCTCAGCCTATGGGTAAATTAACAAAATTAACAGCATTTGGATTTAATGCAAATTCATCGGACAACAGTTATTGAACCTAATATTATTCCTGGCAGTCCAACATCATTCACATGTGGTGATGCCTTAAGTTCAACACCACATCATGAATGGACAAAAACTTCTAGAAAATTTCTCAAAAGCTAGAAACTTGGGTGTCTGTTGTTGAGATACAATACAAACTTAAAGCAGATATTCTGTGATATATGTATAAAAGCACATGTAAATTCTTTACAACCAGCAGCATAATTTTGAAGGAGTGTTACCAAACAAGATTCCAGATGTGGTTAAATAAAATATGTTAATTTTGCCCATTGATCTTTTACTTTTGCCATCAATCCTGTTACATCTGCAGAGATTTAAACTATGCAACAAGAAATATCACCATAAACAAGTTTTGCATAATTTATTTCGCATAAAGATTGAATCCGCAAATATGTAGATTGCCATCAGAAAGTTTTTATATTTAAGCATAGTTTTCACTAATATTTTGATTATACAGGTTCAATACAAATGAAATTTTCAAAAAAGAACATGCCATTTCTCCATGTGTGGTGCGTTATTTTCCTGTCCCTACCATAATAGCTAAAGGTCAGACTGGAGCCTCTGATATACTTCAAAGAAACTGCCTGTTAAACTGAGTTTAGCACTAGTAATTGAGTGATAATGCCTTAAACAGGTGTGTGAAATTGTTCAAATTGTCTAATACCATACATATAACTATTTTCTACATTTTATATCCCACCATAACTCATTGTTAACTAGTATATGCACATAATGTTGACTGAAGTCAGTAACAATTTTTTTTTCGAATTGATGATCACTAATGCATATGTATATGGTACATTTATGCCAAGCGTTGACTTTTGCAAAATTCATTGGTGGGAATGGAAATCCAAGTTTGCATGTGCAGAAAAATTTGAAGAAAAAAACCCCTTAAAAACGGAACAGCTGATTTGAAAATCAATCAAAATAAAATGGATAAAAACTCTGATGTGAACATGGATATTAATAGCGAAGGTAGTGACATTGAAGCTGAGATTTCAATGATAATATTGACTTAATTGATGGTTTAGATGTACATGAAGTTCATGAAATAGATGGTGCATAAATGCATCCATTTTTCAACAACGATTTGGACAATTACGCTAACTTTGAAGGATTTAAATATGATTATGTCTGGTAATTTTTCTCCTCGGTTGCATCCAGGATTTAAATTGATTGAAAGGCAATGTTCAACACCCAGAAGAATACTTACCTAGTTATGATGTGGACTTCAAAATTTTGACAAAACTTTTAATGATTCAGTTTAATGATTTCCAGGATTAATTTGGGGACAAGTTTTTTCTCTCTCCACTAAACTGCAGGCTGAAGTACATGTTCTAGATTGTGAACTCAACAAATTGTTCCTAGTACAGTTTTAGTAAAATTATTATAACGTTTGAACTAACAGTGCTGTTAACTTCAAATTTAGACCAAAATATTTGAAATAATTATCTTCTTTTTAATCCCCATTCTATTTGGAGAATTTCCTTCATCTTCATGAAGATTCACTGAAGTGCATGGTAATTTTGTTTATTATTTCTTTTAAAGCTTTATTTCAAAATATAGTTGTGAGCTTGTAGATCAGTAAATATTAACAAAATATGTCAATGTGTTGCCAATTTTATTACCTTTTCAGAGATACATAGTTTAATATGCTTTAAAAAATAAATAATGTTACATTTTTTGTAAACATTGTGAAGGTCATCACAATTTCTTCTGTTGCTGCTGTGTGATGCTCAATTTTACCACAGTGCATTTAGAATGGGTTAAAGATGAAACAATGGGAATCACTGTTGGTGTTCTAATTAGCATTTATTTTAAAAATGCACTTGTAAAACTTCATGGATCATGGTTCAACTAAAACAATGCATGTTCCATAGCAAAATATCTTGAGTTGTACAACCATTCATGTCAAGCCAACATGTGTAATCAGTTGCCTACATGAAAAAAGATGCTGTGATAAGCACTATGAAAACTCTACAAGTAACATGACAAACAGCAACATTCTCTAGAATGATTTAGCTTTAAAAAGTTGTCCTTGTACATCACTGCACTCCAGGGGTGTAAATTTTGAAAATTCCTACAATCACATGTCTTTGCAGCATGTTTATTGTTACAGAAATAAAGACAGCCAATTATTTAATTACATTCTTGTTACTAAGTTAAAATTACAATGTTTTTACAATTATTTTCCAACAGAAATGTAAACATTCAGTGGAAATGCCTCACACCTAGCAACATTATCAGAAGCATAACTTACTTTAAAGACTTGTATTTCTCCATCACAGCCTGCTGTGGGCTACTCTCAGCCTGCTTGTAGGTGTTGTGTAGATCATGTAGACACTCCACAAAATGGCCAACCTCATAACCAAAGCTGCGGACTAGGCTCTCTGGCTACAAAAGTGATAATTGTCAAAATATTAAGCTTTGACTGAAATGTACATTTTGATTTGTGTGGTCGAATGTACAAAAAAAAAAAAAATAACAAATTTTCGGGTTTTGTGGGCAATGATCATTTTTCGTAATTTTTGCTTTAAGACTTAAAAATCGTAAGAGCTGGCAGGTCTATATAGAGGCCCTAAAAATAAAATTAAAACAAATTTTTAACCTGCATAGTAAGTAATTTTTCTTTTGCTATACAGCCAGATAATGACAAATATGTCTCACATTTTAGTAGTAGTACTATTTACATTATAGCTTTAAAGCATTTAGCACAGGGCCTGTAGAATATCCTACAGTTGTTGCTAGAATAATCCAGCACTGATGCTCAAAGCACTTAAACCTTGACCCTATTGTCAAACAAGCAGTGTGCAGTTAATCAAACTTTAGATTTACCTAAAGTAGGAGTAGTTCAGGAAATGTATACAAATGAAACTAACATATTTTACAAACTGAGAAGCATTTCTAGTAAAATCAGCGATGCGTCTTGCATCACTTTGAAAATCTGATCTACATTTTACCAAAAACCTCATTAAGCACGGTCACTACAGGCCCAACAGATGAGCAATGCTTTTGTCAATTATAATTTTGTACATGAGTCTATGAGCCACTTTTGGCATGAGCAGTTTCATTTATTTAAAGTTACAAAAAAAGATCAATTATAATTTTTTGTTGACTCAAGACACCAGACATCTTGCCTATCCATTTCAGTTAACAGCTTTACTGCTAGGATCATGTTCTCAATATGAAAAATTAATCAAAATCCCATTAACTACCATCCTTCCAAATCCTTTAAAAATAATAAATTTCTAGCTAAAATCCTGAAAAACCAACATCAAATGATCTGATGATAATGATTGAGTACCATTGATAATGTGATAAATGCAAATTTCATTCTGAATTGCACGTGCAAGTGAAAGAAAAATGTATGGTTTTAAAATATTGGATACATGACATATTGTGCAACATTACTAATATCTTTTGAAACCTGATACAAGAACATTGCTCAAAATAAAACAAATTCATCCTTAAAATGATGCCGTTGATTAAAACTGGACATAGTGATGAATATCGGATTATGTCAAGTCTATACCTTTTCAAACCAATCTGATTAAAATCAAATCTCCTGTGTCCTAATTAAATTTCTGACCAGTGACAGCTTAGGGTTTATTTTCTGGTAACCAAAGTTATTATCATCATTACCAATTTTATCAGCCATTTAGTTCAAGTCTTCAAATTTGAGTGTGTCATACATGCAAGCTCCTGGCAAGGAAAAAGCGTAATCCAAGCAGAAAGAGCAGGTCAACAACAGCTATTGTAAAACTGAAAAGCAAGAATAAAAGTTTGATGCAGCGAGGATAAACATGTTCAACTGTAAAGTTTTAAAGTACGAGTAGACTATTTACCACTAGTACAGCCGCTCAAACTTTTGTTTCAAACCCGATGCAACTCAGTGGCTTGTTGCCATCTTTCATCTTGGCATAATTCTTGGAAATTCTTTTCCAATTTATGCGAAGATGGCAATAATATCTCCTACCACGAGGCTTACTCAAATTGACACAATGCCGATAAACGTAATTGTCATTTTCAGCTTTTATTGATAAGAATCTGAATACTCATTTTTTATTCTTCTACATTTTTTTTGGAAGCTTACTTTCCCTTACATCTTAAATATTGCATAACTCTCTGGATGCCATCTTAATTTTATAATCAACAGTTTCATCATGCAGATGCTTTACATGTACAAATAGGTGCAGTATAAAGCGTATGAGGTGCTGCAAAGTTAGTTTGGTTCCCTGACCAATTTTACTAATTCTAATATGAAACACGGATCCATGCCAAACACAGATGAATTATCCGGATTTTTCAGTAATGATTTTTTTCCCCCGTAGATTTTGCTTGTATGACTAAGTCCATATTTTAAGGGTAATTTTCATAAAACTTAAGGCAAAATCATGAGTTGGCAGGTCTGAAAGAGTAATCCACATGTAACACTATGCACATGAACAAAATGATTTATTTGCCACTCTGGTCTTTTAACATCAATTCCTGCTTCATATATAGCACTTTGAGCTATAAAAGCGGCAGACTTGTACTGCATATCAAAACACTTTGTACCAGCTGAGACTGAATATTCTGCACGCTAGCAGAGCACCAAGTGCTAGGTTACAGAGCCTGGTTCCAAATTTCTTTTTTACTTTCAATACTGAACAATCTCTGAGTCAGCACTAGAATGGTAAAGAATCAATATTCCTTTCATAACCAGACAAAGAGGAAATTAAAATTTCCCATTTAGTGCATCTTTTAGCTGGGAAATAAGGTGCCACTGCACATCAACTCTGCATGAAGTACACTGTCAGGTAGAATGCTAACCAGATACTTTAGAGTTCTAATTTATCAGTAGTCTTCCTCCAGCAAGGTGCATCATATGACAGGGACAGACTGATATGTAAGCTGATGGAGACATTTCAAAATACAGAATGCAACTCCATTATGAATCCCAGTCACCAGTGATGCATATCAGCTGAAAATCCGACTGTTCTGTCAACTTATGTCAATTCAAAGCATGTTCTGTCAACTTATGTCAATTCAAAGCATTATCAAACAATTAAAAATGTTTTATCCAGTGGAATCTGCTGTTAATTCTGGTGATGAAAGAAGAGCACTCTTACTTTGCCCTTTTCATTGTCAAAGTATCTTGTAATGACTGGGTACAACGTTTTGTCATAATCACCACTCCTGTCTATTGAACAGTGAAAATCCCAAATCTTCAAGGCTTCTGAAAAATTTTAAGTGAAGTATCTTCTGTTAAAAACTTAGCAATATTATATGATTTTGTACATGCATATTTTCTGCAATTTAGGCTTCAGGAAGCACCATTTGAACAAAGGAGCAATGTTGCCTTCTACTTCATGGTGTAGTCAATGTTCTATTAAGAACTTGATAAATAATAACCCTGCATTATAAAATTCTTGTGCACAATATAGTTCTGACTGCTTTAAGAAAAAAATTGTTACATAGTATTGGAATTAGTAAAACAATCTAGTTCAAGTCTTGTTTTACCACCACGGCCAATATTAAAATCATTTCCACACAGACTGCAGTGGGCATGAAGCTGCCCCTGAATGGAACGCTGTATTGTGTAATTCATGTATTCATCTTTGAATCAATTTTTTTCTGTTTTTCTAATGTCTGTGGAATCATTTTAGTAACATTTTTGCTCTAACACAAATGGGCTAGAATAAATCTGACTAGACTTTTAAGGCAAAAGAACCACAGATTGGTCTTGTACCAGATATGAATTGTTAGAAAGAATATGCAAGATAAAAGATAGAAAACCAGTCTGTTCTATTCAATGCCAGACAGCTGCTATAAATAGAAACAAAGGTCAAAAGTTTGAAAGTAGAAACCAGCATATCTCTTGGAAATAGGGTAGCTGCTATAAATAGAACATACTGTTAGGAAAGTGCATGTAGTCCACAGAAAAGGCTTAATCTGAGCAAAAAAAAATAAAAGCATAATCCACATATAACTAGAATTCAACACGTGTATATTTTGGCATCACAAAACATTCTTTTGAACAAAGGACCCATGTTGTATTCTACCAATAGTTGTAGTCAATGTTTTTTAAACCCATTCTATCCTGACTACGCCTCTGGTTGTAGACTACCATTTTATCCGGAATACACCTTTAGTTGTAGTTTCACTAGGTGTTTATGTAGCGTCTAGAAACACATGTTATACATCACAAATACTTGTGTACTTCACCGACAACAGGAAATAGTTAAAGCACACATGCGCAGAAAAATTTGAAAAGAAACCCCGTTAAAACATAACAGCTGACTTGAAAATCGATCGATAAAATGGACAAAAACATGGATATTGCTGAAGATTTTGATGCTTATGAAGATAATATTGACTAAATTGATGGTTTAGATATAGATGAAGTTGATGAAATAGATGATGTATGACCATCTACTTTTCGACAGCGATTTGGACAATTACGCGAACTTTAAAGGATTTAAATATGAATTATGTCCAGGGTAATTATTTCTCCTCGGTTGCATACATGATTTAAATTGATTGGAGGGCAAATGTTCAACACTCAGAAGAAGACTGACCTAGTGATAATGTGGACCTCAAAACTTTTAATGATTCAGTTTAAAGATTTCCAGGATTAATTTGCAATTTTTTTCCCCCCGAGAAACTGCAGGCTGAAGCACATGTTCTAGATTGTGAATTCAACAAATTGTTCCTAGTATTTAGTTGTGCAGTTTGTTTTGGTAAAATTCTTATAATGTTTGAACTAACAGTGCTGTAAACTTCAAATTTAGACCAAAATATCAGACATAGAATTATCTATTTTATTCCCATACTATTTGAAGCATTTCATTTATCTTCATGGAGAAAATATTCACTGAAATTCAGGTTAATTTTTATTTTAATTTTTTTAAAAATCCCTATTTCAATATATAGTTGTGAACTTGTACACCAATAAATTTTAACAAAACATATATCACTGTGTTGCCAATTTTATTACCTTTTCAGAGATACATAGTTTTATATACTTTAAAAAATAAATAACAAAGTTACAACATTTTTTGTAAACATGAAGGTCATCACAATTTCTTCTGCTGTGTGATGCTCGTTTTACCATAGTGTATTTAGAATTGCTTCTCAGGATAGAATGGGTTAAGAGCTTGGTAAATAATGCATCAGCATTTATACAATTCCACAATTTAGTTCTGCAGTAAAAAGTTACCTTAGTATTTGGAGTTAGTACAACAATCTAATTTTGATGTCTGTTTTACACTACAACCAATTTTAAAATTCTTTCCACACAGCCTGCAACAGGCATGAAGCTACCGTAGAATGGCACTGTATTACGTTATTCATCTCACTTGGGGTTTTTTCCCCGTTTGTTCTTCATTCTAATCCATCTGTGAAATCATTTGAGAAACATTTTTACTGTAACATGTGTATCGACTAGAATACCATTATATTCCTTCAGAATGATTCTGTACCTCACATTATTTTTAACAAAGAATATATGAGCAAAGAATAAAGGTTAGAAAACCAGTCTGTTCTAGTCCACAAATGAACTTTTATGTCATTTTTACACAGAAACAGTCTTTTCTAAAATACATTCTGTGTGATTAGTAGGATGTTAATAATAATGAAAAAAACATTTTTTTGGGAGGGGGATATATCGAATAAGAGTAATCCAAATACATTTATGCTAAAGGTGTCATTTAGTGATTACGCCAAAGGCATAATGGTTGGCATGTATATAAATATCACAAAGAAACCATTTCTAGAATATGGGCTGTGCTTAGTGGGATGTCCAAAAAGGGGACAAAATTTATTATACCTAAAACATGTAATCAGAATACATTTATGCATAAGGTGTAATTTAATGGTTAGCATGTATGGAATATCGATTTGGACTTGTAACACAGGCTCAATAATTTTTTAGTCATATTGCTACTATGTCTGCAGTATGGCTGTTTATAGTGATGTCTAGCACTGGGGCATAGTGCTGCAGACATGTAGCACTATGTCCCACCCTGTCACAGGCTGACCAGTCCTAATGCTAACCTCTTAATGCTATGGTCTAAGTGAAGCAGCTGTTCACATTTGGAAGACTGAACAACCAAGCTCAAAAACAATGTGTACTGAATGATTCAATTGACTTTCAGACTTTTGAAAGAGGTATTACCAATGGCAAATTGAAAGGCCGCAGTCATTCAGTGGAGATCTATTTATAATCCGATTGTTTCCAGACAATCCATATTGGTTGTTATTGTTGTTGTTATTGTTGTTGTTGGGCTTAATGCCATTTTTCAGCACACAATAGGCTATTTATGGCCGCCAGTATTAATGGTGGAGGAAGAAACCGGGAAATCACCGGAAAGAAACACTGACCCTCGATAAGCTACTGGCAAGCTTTCTCACTTATCCACATTCGCCGAATCCTAGACTCGAACCCACGCAGACAGAGGTGAGATGGCAGTGATCCGTAATGGACAGCGCTTTAGACCACTCGGCCACCAAAAAATCCATATTGGCATTGATGATTGTTTTTAAAACCTTGGGTGGGTAAAAAAAATCAACAAAAAAACCAAACCCTGTAATACTATAGAATTACTTACCCAGGGTTCCATATGAAGTGAAAATCTAGCCAAACAGAGACTGGAAGCAGCAATGACACTTGGAATGTATTTCAGGTACGTGTCTGTGTCCATTAGAGTCAGCTCTGACAGAAACTAACAAAGAAATAGACCATATCATTAATTTAATGTATCTTGGTTAAAATTGACTTAAAGATAAAATTAAGCCATTTTGATTTACTTTATTATGCATAAAGTGATGACTGTGCAGCAAATATCCTCAAATAAATCTCCAGTAATAAGAGGGGAAAAGTACAAACTATAAATGAAGGAATTGTATTGTGCAAGAAAAAAGGTGCATCTACTATGAAAGTATATTAAATTCAAGCTCGCTGACATAATGGATAGATGGATACAAATGTGTCTGCTGACAGTTTAATGCACCTATCAACTACCCATAACACAAAATACAACACCATTTGATAACTTACTATTCTACTTTAGCAACTGCATGTTTTACACAAATTTCAAGACTGGATACAAGACCCTTTCAAATCATGTATAGTTGTAGACTATAAAAAGAATGCACACATGACTCACTACACTTGTGTGTGCTTACAAAATCCCATTGCAAAACAAAAACAAAAAAAAAGCACATCTGCATATAAATCTTACAAATGTTAGAGACTTGAGGATATCATCAGCATCACATCGTTTTAGGAAATCTTCACAAAACCAGTTAACTGTTGGCACAGCTACATCAAAGGAAAGTACCTTCAAGATCAAATGTTCCATTCTAAGAACCTGGAAAATACAATAAAAAAATTCAACCAAGTATATGGATTAATAGTTTTGAATCAAAATAAATGTTCAGTTAAGTGAAATGAGATTCCACTAATCTGAATCAGAAAAAATACAATTTTCTTTATTCACTATTTGTTCATATATTCAAAAATTAGTTAAGGTCTGATCAGTAGATTTTCTATGCTATCTAGCTGTACTAATAAAAATATACTATTTACAGGTGGTTTATTTGCACAAAACACTGCTATATGAACTGATGGCTTGATCCATGCCTCCTTTATTTTATATGCAATATAATTGTTTTATGGAAACAACTGACCAACCAGCAACTTATATGAACAAATCCTAAAAAACAATATTTGTTTCAGAATGAGCTTTTCTGATTTACTATGCAAGGTACCCAAAACTAGTTTCTTACTGATGCATGCCACATTAAATGTGCCTTCTTGGAGTTCAAAGTCTGCTCAACCCCAAGATTAAATCGAAATTGAATGGTATTCCCCATAAATTTTATTTTGTTCTCAACTATTGAAGGAGGTTATGCAGTGAAGTGCAGTTATGCAGTTGGCTGGTTGAATTTTTACGGCGCACCAACACAAAGTGGCTATTTAGTGCCATACAAAAGGTCAAATTCTCCATTATTTACAGGTACTAAAAGGTTTTGTATCGACCAGCGAACAGCAATACGAAAACAAATAGTTAAAATTAAAACTATGAAAATGGTTTCGGGAATCAAATTTTCCTGATCAACGGGGATTGTAAATAATGTATGACAATGAAGACAGGTAAATGGTAATTAAAATCAAGTGAACGTACATATATAGCACATAAATATATTCAAGGTGATAACATAAGAAATGAAAACTATCAAAGAGCTCCCTGTGTTTTGCACATTGTAATATTGATTACACAAAGGTTGGGGGTCGAAACA